>RJWH01004880.1:0-92958 GCA_004363575.1 Solenodon paradoxus | reverse complement strand
CCGACCCCACCCCCACTCCCGGGATGGAGCGGATCGAACCAGTCTGGAGCCCCCCGCGGCCGGGGTGACGATCCCCCGCCCCTCTCCCTCCTGGCCCCCGCCTGGAGCACCATGGGCCTGAAGGGTTCCCGAGGCGCCCGACGCTGAAGATGACTGATGCTGGAGGTGAGGGGCCGGGATCCCAAGGACCCGAGGTGGACGGGGGAGCGGAGCTGGCGGCCACTCGGGCTGGCGGTGGGACCCCAAGTGGGTTGGATGGGACGAAGCGACAAGGGCCTTTCTTCCCCTGTCCCTAGGGGAACCGCGCCGAGCCAGGGTGCTGGGCTGTCAGGGGAGGGGGCGGAGATAGGATTTGTCTCCCTAATCCTCTCTGTTCTGTCCGCTGCCGGGAGAAATTAATAAAAATTTTTTTTAAAAAAAAATCCTGGTTGGGGGGAGGGGGAGAGGGTTTAACTCCTTCTTGACCGGTGAGGAGTCGGGTTGATGGATGGGAGTGAAACTAGCCACCCTGCTTGGATGGGATGGAGGCTCTGGAGCGCAGTACCTGCCCTGTCTCCACCTCGCCCCACTCCAGCCCCGCTGGCCAAGGGGCTCCGACTTTGTCTGATGCCCTAAACCTGAGCCTAGGGGCCGGGGGCGCGCTTTCTCTGACCCACACTGCCCTGTGCCCCTGGACCCTTCTCCATTCCTCCCGGCCTTTTCAACTTGCACTTCTCTCAGTCTGTTTCTCCTCCTCTAGGGCCCCTTTCCTCTGGCGGGCGTGGGGCCCTCTGCTCCCCCCGGCTGCTGGTTCTGCTCTCCTCCAGCCCCTCCCTGAGCTGCTGGGACCCCCTGCCTGCACTGCTGCTCCCCAGACCCCACTCTGTCTTATCTTTCTTGCTTTCTTCCTTCTCTGCAGAGCTGTGGACTCTCCACCGAGCTGCCTGTCTACTCTCTGTTCCCATTCCCCATGCCCTCTCCAGGGCTGTGTGCATTCTCTCTTCCTCCTTCCCCTGGGGCCCCATCACACTAGGAGCTTACCTGCTTCCCTGCTCCCAGGGAAGGGTCAAGGGTCTTGTGCTCCTCACCTGAGAGTTGGAGGTTTCCAGACGGAGGGAGTGGCCTGGTACCTTAAGGAACAGGGTCATTTCTACCTTGTGGTGGTTACCTGCTTGAATGCATGTGCAGGAGTGTGTGTATTTAGGAGTCTGAAGGAGGTGGCTTGTGTCTAATTTTCTGAGGCCAGTTTGGGAAGGACTGGGAGGTGATGGATCTTCTGTTTCTAGAGTTACCTGTGGGACAGTGTGGTGAGGGTCCCCCAAACACTCCCAGGAAATTCATTGTTGAAGTGGGGCAGGGTGGGAGCCCGTAGGGAGAAAGCAGTTTGGGCTGAGAGATTGGGTGCCAGTGTGAGATAAAGCCCCAGCCTAAACCCGAGGACTGTACTGGAAAGAAGACTCCCAAGAAGGTTCCACCTTTAATCTTAATTGGAGAGAAGAGGCCTCCATACTACCCTTAGGGAGCCTCCATTCTGGTGGGAGAGGGTTCTTATCTTCAAAGAGAGGCCTCATTCTGATAGGAAAACTGGCCCCTCAAGTCAGGGAGCTCCCTTCTAATGTGGGGGAGACTTGACCTAGTTAGGGAAGTATGAAAATATCCCATTTCCCTGTGGCTGGGGAAGGGGACAAACAGAAAGAGAGAGGGCTATCTAGGACAGTTTTCTTCAGAAGGTGGCAGCTGGGTCCTGGTCAGATGAGGCTTTGTGCTTGAATGAGGGAATCTGGTTCATTCTTAGGGCAACCTCCTCATCTGGTTATCTGGGATATGAAGGTTCTAGAACTTCTTTGCCACTAGCACCCAGAGTTACAGAAAGGCAGGAGGGCTCTTGGGGAGCCTATGTTCATGGGGCCTGGGGTGGGGGCGGATTTGAACCTTTTCCCAGTCCTGGCCAGTATGAACCAGCTCTCCTCCCTGTACTTATCTCCCTTCTCCCAGCATGTCCTTTCCTCATGAGCACCTTCCAGAACTTCAGATCATCACCCAAGCTAGGGCCAAAGGGCGGGAAAGCAGGGTCAGGTTGAGTTCTACCTCCTGTCACCCAGACCCCATCTCTAAAATGGGCCCACAAAGAATCCCATGCCTGAACAGTTCCCAGTGAGGTGATGTCTACATAATCACTGAAGAGGAAAGTTGGAAAAGCCCCAGCAGGTCTATGGTCTAACTTTCCTGTATGCTCTAGCCCAGTGGCCTGTCCTTGTCATGGATACCTGAGTCTTCCTCAATCCTCTTGTCTGGTATCCCCACCCCTTTAACATCGAGGCCTTGGTCTAGGGCTGCCGCAATCCTGCACCTACTAGGAAGCCTGGCCACATTGTTCCATCTGCATACATCCTGTTTCCTGCTTGTCCCCTTCTTGCTTCTCACCAAAATCCCAAACCATGCCAAACCCCTACCCATCCCCAGAGCATAACCGATGCGTCATGGAGACTTGGCCGTCCACTGTTCTTTCATGTACTCCTTCCTCATACCCTTCTGCATCGGCGAGTCTGTTTAGAACTCTGAGAACTGTGAGCTTGTCTAGAACATGGCCTTGCTGATGGTGTCAGATCCTGAACAGCTTGTGTTCAAGAAAGCAGGTGGTGAGCCAGCCAGTGATGGAGGCAGGACCAGGTGACGGTTGGGCAGGTGGATGGATGGGAGTGAATGTTGGATGGATGGGCGGGTAGGTAGATGGGTGGATGAATGGATGTCTGATGGATGGATAGACAGATGGATGGATACAAGGATGGATGAATGGATGTCCGATGGTTGGATAGACGGATGGATACAAGGATGGATGAATGGGCAAGTCCATGGATGCATAGGAGAACCTGGATTCTGGACCTGATTTTGCCATTAACTTGATCTTAGATTAGTCATCCTCCCCTTGGTTTCTTTATTTGTAAAATGAGAGCATGGGATTTCATAATCTCCAGATTTCCCCCAGATTTGATGTTGGACAATTTATGATGATGAAAAGCTTCTTAGGGAATGATAATGATGGAAAGACCCAAGACAGTGAAGGGAGGAATTTCAATGGCCCAAGCGAAGTTACACAGCAAATCAATCAAGACCAGGACCACAAGGCTCAAATCCCACCTGGATTTGCTTCCACCCCTCCCCTCTGCTTCAGCCTCCTGCTCCAAGTCCCACATCTGTGGCACTTCAGAAGACTTCTCACTAGGGACTGGAGGAACTGTCCTAAGGGAAGGAGCCTGTCAGGAGGCCAGGAGCAGGGCCCTATCAGCAACTTCCTGCCTCCACCTACTGGAACCTCTGATGCAGAGTCTCTGTCTCTCTCCCTCCTTGTCCTCCCCAGCTCTCTTGAGTCATGGCTTCTTCAAAGCTCCGAGAACCTGCGGATGAGGTTTTTGGTAAGTTCTATGTGCCTCTGTCTTGAGCCAGTAGACACAGACAGAACTCTTCATTCCAAGGCTGCTTGGCATTGGAGGGATGGGGGTGGGGCTTCCACAGGGACTCCAGAGCGTGCGCGCGTGTGTGTGTGTGTGTGTGTGTGTGTGTGTCCTTTTTACAGCCTGATTCTTTGTCACCGCTATCTATATGAACATGCCAATGTTAACAATAATAATTAATAATAATCAAACAGTAATCCCCATTATGAAGTGCTTGTGTCATGCCAGGTACTAAGCTAGCACCCCCATCTACATGCACTGTATCCTCAAATTACTGCTAAGAGTGGCACCTGAATTACAGACCAGGAGCCCAGAGCACCGAGCACTGACGTGATCCTGAAAGATCACATAGTAGGTGAGTGGCAGAGCTGTGGCTGGAACCCCAGACAGAGTAACAACTGCACTCAGTCACAGTGCTGTCTCCCCACGCCCCGCTCCCCCATAAATCAGGGAACTCAGCCAGCCTTGAAATCAAACGTGCGGCACACACTCAGCCTCAGCCCCCCAGGCCAGCTCCTCGGTACACAGTGTGGGTACACGGGAGCAGGAAGGTGCACCACAGGCACGTCCCATCATGTGTCCCATGCCGGCTCTCTATTGTGTGGACTCTGCCCCAGGGCTGAGTTCCCAACGTGCACTGGAGTGGGAAGGCTGTTCACAGCTGCGCGTGGTGGAGGGTCAGCGAGTGGAGGGACACTGAGTGGAGGGACACCGAGTGACAAGGAGGGAGAGGTGGAGACAGAAGCAGTCACTCCCTGCGGGACTCATGTGCAGTCTCAGGGGCCAGCCCCTCCCCAGCTCAGCAACTTCTCCCCCGCTACCCCCACTTGTCCTGGCAATGCCAGGAACTGCTGCCTCCAGCCCCTGGGATTCTGCTCCCTGCCTGCTGCCCACGCCTCCCTGGGACCTGTGCAGTGGAGGGGCTGCCTCTAAGACTCCAGGAACTGCTGTAGGGGCCTCAGACTCCAGTTTCCCTTCTATACCCAGGCCTGGCCCAACCCCTGGCCCAGAGCCCCCTTCCCAGGGCTTCTCAGCCTCCAACCCCCACCTTCCACCCAACCCTTCCTGTTTTCTTTCTCCCCAACCTGCTGGGGTAGCTGGCCTCCTGGCCTGCTTCCTGATGTGAATGACAATTAAATATTCATGACTTCCCACTTCCCAGGGCTGGTTGACTCCCTGCTGGGGCAGAGATTGAGGGAAAGACCTGACTGACACACCAGACAGATGGACAGACAGACAGACAGACAGACAGACAGACAGACACACACACACACACACACACACACAGAGTTGGAGGGAGGTCAGAGGGCCTGTGGAATAGGGACTGGAAGAGTCTGGCTACCTCCTGCTCAAAATGCCCCCCAATCCCTTAGGTACCCCATTGTTCCCTAGATCCTCCAAAGTAAGATGACTAAGGTACTGGTGTGGCCCTTCTGCCTTAGGGGTCAAGGTGTCCTTCCCGCCCCACCCTCGCTCCAGAGCTGCAAGAGCACTGGTCTGGGAGCCTGGAGGCCTGGGTGCCCTTGCCAGGCTTTCCTCACTCAGCCTCCATTTCCCAGCCTGTCGCTGGGAGACCGCAGGCACACTCAGCTCCCAGCTCTGCCTCCGAGGACACAGAGGGCTGGCAGCTACAAACCAGCTCCAGCCAGACTACCTGCAACCCTGGCCACTCAGACCTGCCAGATGCCCTCCGGCAAGTGAGGCTGCCCTGGGGATCCCCGAGTGTCTTCCTCTCGGGCTGTGTGGGTGCGTGTCTAACTGTGCTGGTGGGCGTAGCGCACTTCCAGTGCCCTGCACAGCCAGAGCCTGTTAGCTGTTACCCTTCCGTGGCTCAGTCCTGTCCTGTGCTTCGGGGCAGTGCCTGGAAAGTGTGTGTTAGCGGCCAGGAGGGAGCACTCCCTCCCCAACTCAGGATCTGCAGATGGTG
This sequence comes from Solenodon paradoxus, assembly GCA_004363575.1. Taxonomy (NCBI): domain Eukaryota; kingdom Metazoa; phylum Chordata; class Mammalia; order Eulipotyphla; family Solenodontidae; genus Solenodon; species Solenodon paradoxus. Next base: position 87,600 of record RJWH01004880.1, on the reverse strand, counting down.
AAACAGGGGCAGTGAAGGGACAGAGGAGTGGTCAACCCTGGAGTCTAAGATAGCAGTCCTCTGACAGTACCTCTCCCCTCTCTAAGCCACCATCAAATGCCCCGGGCAGCTGCTGTCTCTTGGGCTCTCCTCCTCCTGCAGCCAGGGTACCCTCTCTCCCTGCAGGCCGCACAGTCCCTGGATGATGCTCGGGTCCAAGCCTCTCCTTACAGAGTTCTTTTGGGGGTGCTCTCTGGTGGTCGAGTGGTTAGGTCCACCGTCTTTGGCCAGTGCAAGCCACATACATCCCAAGGACCTGGGTTTGTGGACTTGGGGGGTGGAGGGGAGGAAGAACCAAGATGAACAACTCAATAAATGTAAGTGCTTCTTCTTCCTCCTCTTCCTGCCCACCTGCTTTCCTTCATTCCTGCCTGCAGCTTTCCTTCAAAAGAAGAAAAAATTATTTTTGTTCTTTCTACTCCCTTGGCTCTTAATGGTCACTGAGACCTCAGTTTGGCTGTTGGCTAGTAGCCCCCAGTTTTCCTTTTTTTTTTTTTTTAATCAGGTAGGCAGGCAGGAAGAGAGAGGAGGAAGAAGCATTTTTATTTATTTCGTTGTTCAATTATTTCGTTTTTCCCTGCAGTCCTGGTCTGTGAACCTGGGTCATGGGCTATGTGTGGACTGCTCCCAGGCACGGGCTTAACCTCTAAGCCACCAGAGCGTGCCTCCCTGTCTCTTTCATCCATTTAACAAATAACACTTAACTCCTATGAGCCAGGCTGTGCTCTAGGCCCTGGGAGGAACACTGAGCAAGCCAGATAAAGTCACTGTGCTCATGGAATTTGAATTCTAGAGCAGGGGCAGCAGAGGACTGAGGTGGGATGTGCTGGGATGGGGACCTGTGCTTGTAGATCCGCCCGGCTGTCTAGCTGTGCACGGGTCCCCAGAAGTATGACTTCACCTCGGTTTGTCACACACCAACTGAGCCCCAGTGTCTGTCAGGCCTGCCCTGGGCTCTCGTGACACATGGACCAGGAAGGGCTTCTCCCTCAGCCTGTGCAGCCTCATGGGCCAGCCCTTCCAGATCAGAGCTGCCATGAGGTGTTCCTGTTGCTGCTGCTGTATTTGCAGCCAGACAAGAGGACGGGGCAGAGAAGGCAGCAAGAGCGCAGGGACAGAGGGAGGGCATGAGACATGGAGGCAGGTACCCAGGGTTCGTACAGGCCGGTCTGTGCTGCCCCCCAGGCTCTTGCTGTGAGGCACTCGTAAGTCAGGGCCACTCTGGGGAAGCAGGGTATTTGGATTATCTTATGAAGTGCTCACAACAGTCCTATAAGGATGATACTGCTATTATCATCCCATTTTACAGATAAGGAAGCTGATACCTAAGTGCAAGTCATTTGTCCAGGGTCTCTCAGTCAGAATGGCAGAACTGGAGTCATCCTGGCCACCCTGCTCCAGAGCCTAAAGTCTTCACCACTTGGCTGTATAAGAGCTAAGGGCATGGGCTTGATGTTGTTGACTTGGGGACATGCCCCTCCCCACCCCGTCAGGTCAGAGATTGCTTTTTATCATTATTTTTATTTATTTGGTATCTTTGCTTTACAAAGTAATGTAAACCCATAGGTGCAAGGTCCCAATTTCTCACATATATATGTCAACACACCCTGCCTTCCACCACATCAACAAGTGTTCTTCCCCACTGTCCAGTGGGCTCCACCACCACTTGTCCCCCTGTCCCATTCCCTTTGGTCACCTCACTTCTATAGCCGGTGTCCAAGAATTGGTTATGTTTCATCTGTTCCTTTGTTTTGTCTATTCCCATTTCACCTATGAGTGAGGTCATCTGGTATCTGTCTTTCTTCTTTGGACTTAATTCACTTAGCGTCATCCCCTCTAGATGCCTCCATGTCGATTCACATGACAGGGTTTCATCTCCTCTCAGGGCTGTGCAGTATTCCATTGTATGCATGCACCACATCTTTATCCATCCATCTGATGTTGGGCACTTAGGTATTTTCCAGTTCTTAGCTATTGTGAATAGGGCTGCAGTAAATATGGGGGTGCATAAATCTCTGAATTAGTGTTTTTGTATCTTTTGGGTAAATACCCAGCAGTGGGATGGCAGGATCCTACAGGATTTCTATCCTTAGCTTTTTGAGGAGTCTCCATACTGTTTTCCATAGGTGTTGCACCAATTTGCACGCCCACCAACAGTGTAAAGGTGTCCCCTTTTCTCCCATATCCTTGCCAGCATTTGTCGTTTCCAGATTTTTGAGTAACATCCAGTCTCTCGATAAGTGTAAGGCAATAAGAGATGTGCTTTACCGTTTCTTCTAGCTTGTAGAAAATGGGGAGGGAGGCAGACTGGAGGCTGGAAGCTGAGGATGGACAGTCACTGTGGCCATGTTGTGGGAATGTGGAGGAGGGTTGGAGAGCTGGGAGAGCCTGAGCCAGGGTAAGTTAGTCCTAAGGCAGAGGAGAAACCAGGTTCCAGGAGTGTGAGGAAGCAAAATCAACAGAACTGTATCCTTTTCTTAAAGTAATATTTACTAAGCACCTACTATGTGCCAGTTTCCATTCTATCCTGGGTCAGAGCAGTGAGCAAAGTAGAAATATCTAAACTTACAAAGCTGACACTCAAATGGGTGGGGAGAGACAACTAAATAAGTAAAATATAGAGTATGCCAGAGAAGTGTGTATATATGAGGTAAACTTCTGGAGGGAGTATTATAAATTGGGTGTGCTGGGAAGACCTCAGTAAGAGAAAATATTTAAGCAAAGACCTGAAGATAGTGAGGGAGAGAACCTTGTAGAAATCTACCAAAGGCCTTGCAGGGCAGAGGTAGAGGACGTGCAAAGGCCCTGGGGTGCTGGCTAGACTTATGTGAGGAAGAGCCTGGAGGCTAGAGTGGCTGGAGTGGAGGGACACAGGGAGACAAGAGGAGCTTGAGAGGTAAGGGGAGTATAGGCTGTTTCCAGAAGTGCCCCGGGAGAATGCTGGCTCTTACTCTGTGTGAAATGGAAGGCACTGGAGGGTGCTGAGCAGTGGAGTGACATGAGATGACATGTTTCATCAGGATCACTCTGGCTGCTGTGTTGAAAATAGAGTGGAAATGGGAAAGGGAGGAGGAAGGAAGGCCAGCTGGGAGGCTTTGGTAGTCATCAGAGGAGGATGTGATGGTGACCCAGACCAGGAGCATCTGAGCAGTTCTCACTCTGCCCTGCTCCTCTCTCCCTCCCTCCCCCCTCCTTCCCCCCTCCTCCTGCCCTGCACTATGCATATATACGCCCAGACACAAGAACAGCATTTGAGCTGGATCTCAAACACACTCAAATGTCCCAAGACCAGCACAGTGTGCTCCCTCACGTGCCCCTCCCGCAACCTCATCAGCACGTGACCACTCTTGTTTCCTCTCTACCCCCTTCCACTCCTATTCACTTGGATTATTTTGAACTTAATCCAGAACATCATATCATTTTGCTATAAATATTTCAGTATGTCTGGGTAGATTCTGAAAGCTGAGCCAACAGGAACTAGGGCTGGGTCAGTCTGTAGGGTGGGATGAAAGGAGGAATGGAGCATGACCACAGTGGTTTGGGAGCCATAGAGCTGCCCTCCAGCTCCATGGGTGATGAGCGGACTGGGAGGAGCGGCCTGCGGGTGGGGAGCTAGTGTGACATGTAAATTGACGATGTCCATTGGACATCCGAGCTAAGGTGTCAGATAGGCAGCTGGACACGGGCACTGCCAACTGAGGCTGAGGGGAAGGGCAGCTCAGAGTTGTTTGAGTGGGGTAATTGGGGGACGATGGGGCCTTTCACTGAGCCAGGGAACAGGAGAAGGCAGTCTGAGCAAGGTGCTGGGGTGGCTTTGATGGGATCCTTTGAGATGCCTGGGGACATCTGTGATAGCAGGCTGGATGGCAGGTGTGAGGTGCTGGGTTTGGAATTCTGGGAGGGCTCAGAGCTGGAAAGAGACATTGCTGGTGGTTAAACTGGAGGGGGTGCAGGGGAGGAATAGGCTGGCTTAGGGGTTGTCTTAAGGGGAAGACAAGAGGGAGAAGAGCAGGCAAGGAAGGGTGGGCATGAGTGATGGGTAGGGGTCCCCAAGCTCGTGGGGGTGGGGTGGGGAGGAAAGGTCTTAATCCATCCTGAGTTCTCCTGTCTGGACCCCAGTGCCGAGCTGGGGGTGCTGCCGAGTGAGGGCTTCATTCTCGGGTGGAGCCAATGACAGGTGAGACTCAGGAGAGTTGTGTGCTCTGCTGGGTTTGCCTACTCTTCTTCCATGTCTTCCTGCGGCCCTAGCCCTGGGCCCTGAACCCCAGGGCGGCAGACACAGGTTTCAGGGGACTGTAGGCTTTCCTCCCTGCCACTACCACTCCCTTTGGGAGCCCAGCCCCTCTGCTCCAGTTCAGCTATGAGCCCTTTGGAGTGTGGGCATGCGCAAGCCAGAGCCCCCAGCTGGGGCTAGTCTCTGGACCCAAGTAGCCAGGCTCAAAACTCCTGGACCAACGCTAGCTGGCAGCTTCAGGGAGGAGATTAAATCTTTCTGAGCCTCAGCTTCCACAGCTGCATAGTGTGCATCCTAGCTTCTCCTGACTCACCGGGGTTTTTTGTTTGTTTGCTTGTTTTTAAAGGAAAGCTGCAGGCAGGAATGAAGACAAGCAGAGGCAGGTAGGCAGGAAGAGAGAGGAGGAAGAAGCACTTCATTTTATTTAGTTATGCATCTTGGTTGTTCTCCCTGACCCTGGGCCATGAACCTGCGTCCTTGGGATGTATGTGGACTGTGCTCTCTGCCAAAGGCAGCTGACCAAGCCACTACTCCACCAGGATGCGCCACTGGTGGTCCTTTAGAATAGAAGTGATGTAAATATATTGTCTGGATCCTAGTAGGTGACACATACCTGGTGCATATAGGCGCTTCTTCAGTGGTGGCCATTATTTCCGTGTTCTCTCAGTCTCAATCCTCTGCCCTTCCCTCCATAAACCTACCCTCCAGTTAACCCTGGAGAGCCCCCTTGCTCCGAACTTCCCAGCATTGCAGACCAGTCTTGCCAACCTCCCCACTTTTAAACTCCCACCCAGCCCTTCAGATCAGCTTTGGCGTTTCCCCCTCTGGCCACAAGGAGCCGTCCTGTCCCCCTCTGAGCCTACTCCAGGCTCTATCAAGTTTCTGTATTGAAGTGTGGACATGTCTGTCTCCCCTGGAGACTGTGAGAGACTATTTTCCATCTCGTCTGTATTTCCAGTGCCCAGCACTCAGGAACATTCATTGAATGTCTGGGGTGTGAGGGCAGGTGGCCATCTGGGGTGGGTGTCTGGGCTGGCTGTCCTCATGTATCTGGTCTCTGTCCCCTTCACCCGGTTTGCAGACCTGGACTTGGCTGTGCCAGAAACCGTCAGACTGGACAGCAGTCTACACAAGGCCCGGGCCCAACTACTGGCCAAGGGCCGGAGACACCGGCCCTCCCGCTCTAGACTTCGGGACAGTGCCAGCTCTGCAGAGGATGGGGAAGGCTCTGATGGTCCTGGAGGCAAGGTTGGGGCAACTCATCTAGACACACAAACCCCACCCACCCTTGTTGCCCCTGGATAAGGGGAACACACCCCCAGACTTTTGATGCAATGTTGACAAATACTGGTTGCATTCACTTCTGGTTTGTTTAATCCTTTTAAGGAACATATTATCTCCATTCCCATCTTACAGATGAGAAAACTGAGACCCAGGGAGGTTCAGTAACAACGTCACACAGTTACTAAATGAAGGGGGCAGGATGGGGCCACACCCTACTCCTCAGCCACTGGGGACAGGAAACCCTCCCTCCAGGCTTCCGAAGGACTCCTGGAAACATAGAGGGTGAAATAGGCTCCCGACCCCTCCAGGAAGTGGGGGTAGAGGGATGGTGGGGGCGGGGGGTTGGCGGTAAGCGGCTGCCCCTCCCCCAGATGACTGACGGCTGCGGGAGCCCCCTGCACCGGCTGCGCTCGCCTTTACACTCTGGCCCAGGGTCCCCCGCTGGGGGCGCTTTCTGCCTGGAGCCTTCTGGGTTGCGTCGCAGCCTGGACGAGGACGAGCCGCCGCCCTCGCCGCTCACACGCTACCGGCCCCTGCACAACGCCGCCTCGCACGAGGGCCTGGCCGCCGCCTCCAGCTCGCCTCCGCGCTCTGCGCCCTCCTCCGACAGCTCGCCCAGCTTCGTGCGCCGCTACCCACGCGCAGAGCCGCACAGCGAAGGTGAGCGGGCGGCGCGGCGCCCCCTTGCTGGCGCGCGCTGGGACCGCAGGGGCCCCTGCGGGTCCCCGCGGGCACCCAAGCTCAGGGCAGGCCCAAAGCGGACTGGGTGGCTTGCGGGAGGTGGGGAGAAAACACCACAGTTCACCCAGTCATTTGCTGAGCCTACAATGTGCCAGACAATATTGGACCCCGGGACTCAACTGGGTACACAGATGCAGTCCTTGGCACCCTGGGGCTTGTGGTTCCCGGGAGAAACGAGTCTCTCCTTGTAGTTTAGTGGGGAAGTGATCAGATCAGTCGAAGATGGGTTACAAGCTATGCCAGGAAAGCGCTGGTGGTCGCAGGAGAGCAGGTACCAGGACAAGAGGACCGAGCGGGGAGCGCACCAGCGCTTATGGCCCCTGCCCTGGAGGAGTCCGACCGGCTTTGGAAGGTTTCTCCGAAGATGTGGCTTGTGAGGCAAGGCTGGAAGTCTGGTTACAAGTTGGCCAAGATAAGGCGTGGTGGTTTATCGGTTAAGTTCGCCACCCCCAGCCAGCACAAGCAGCCTACCCCCCAAGGAGGGCGAGGGTGTACACCCAAGGTGAACAACTAAATAAAATTAGATTCTTCCCCTCTCTTCCTGCCTGCCTGCCTGCCTCTACTTGCCTTCATTCCTGCCTGCACCGTAACTGGGGGGGTGGGGGGGAATGTATGTGTATGTGTATATATATATATAATTGGCCAAGATAAAATGAATAATAAATAATAATGATCCCTACAGTTTCAAGGTGTTTATGGTTTGTATAAGGCTCTCATAACCATCTCATTAGGCCCCATAGAGCAGGCAGGTGTTTTTCTCCCCATATTTGAGATGAAGGAAGCTCAGAAAGGTAGTGACTTGTCTGAGGTCACCCAGCAAGTGAAGGACAGCAGAGCCAAGTTGCCTGATTCTAACTCAAGATAATTTCTACCACTTCACAACGGCAGTGAAAAAGGCAGGCAAACGATTACAGGGGCTGTTTCCTTCCCTCTCTTCCCCAAAGATGACAGCCGGGATGCCAGCCCGCCAGAGCCTGCCAGCCCCACCATCGGACTGGATAAGAAGACTCGCCGGAAGTTCCTGGACTTGGGGTGAGTGGAGGGGGCCCAAACCAAGGCTGAGAGCTGGGGCGCAGGCTGCATGGCGGGCATGACTCCCTGCCCCGCCTCCCGCAGGGTCACCCTGCGCCGAGCATCCACTAGCAAGAGCCGGAAGGAGAAGGCCAGCAACCGCTTGTCCATGGGCAGCAGGTAAGAGGTACCCACAGCGTCCCAACCAGTGTCAGACCACAGCTCTCATTGAGCCCTGGCCCTGCCCTCGGTGCCCACACCCATGCAGGACGCTCTCTCCACAGGGAGTCAGTGGAGGGGTCCGGCAGGTCGGGGGGCTCCCCGTTTCTGCCCTTTTCCTGGTTCACAGACAGCGGCAAGGGCTCCGCGTCCTCTGGCAGCACCACCTCCCCAGCCTGCTCCCCTAAACATGAAGGCTTCAGCCCTAAGAAGTCAGCTTCTCAGGTGAGTCCATGGCTTTGGGGGAAACTGTCCTGCAGACGGGTGACACAATGACATATCTAGCCTGGCTCTGGCTGAAATTCAGGCATTTTTGGAGTTCATCTCTCCCCGCCTGGGGCCCATGAGCCATTCTCTGAACTCAGTCATTCATTGCTACCTCCATTCAACACAGTGACCAGCGATTTCTGCCAACTGTTCTGCCTGGTTCCATTCTAGCCACATCTCAGAAGCTGGGCTTCCTGCCTGGTGGGGTTAGGCTTGGGGATTAGAGGAGACTAGGATCCCAACCTTACTAGTGTGCAGAAAGTGCCCGACCACAAGGACAAAATGAGACTGATAGGGCCAGTAAAGCGCTTCTGCGTCTGTTCCCGCGGCACTGGACAGCCAATGAAGCTGCAGACTCCTGTTTCTGTTTTACTTTCCCAAAGGCTCTGTGAAGTAGGGGAACAGGCGTGCTCACCCTCATTGTACAGATGAGCAAAGAAAGGCCTAGAAAGAATGGGCTTACTGACTCACATGGGTTTACGCGGGTGCTTGTTCTGTGGTTCTGTTCCTTACGTGCATCTGGGACTGGTCGGAAAGCTGGGACTTGAGAGGAGAAGGCCTCCCTGCTGACTTGGGGCTTCTTTCTTCCTGGAAGTCCCTCTATGTCCCTCCCTTTCTCCCTTCCTCTGGTGAATGGACACAGCTCAGAGCCTCACAGAGCTCATAGTCCAGGGAGGACAAGGCCTGCTAGCCAGGCACTAATAAATCAGGGTTGGGGATGAAAAAGCAGAGATACCGAACCCAGCCTGGGGAGATCCTGGTTGGAACCTAGCCTGAGACCTCCACCATTTCTGCTGTTCTTCATGGCTCGTTCCTAGCCCCGTGTCCTCCCACGGGCCTCAGTCAGCATACATTCTTCTGTTCCTGCCCCACTGCTGACTCGGTACACGGACCTCAGAGCAGCTCCTGAAGCCCAGTCATGGACTTCATCTTCGTCTGAACAGCGTGTGTGTCGAGGAACTTCCTCGGGCCGAGGGGCGAACGCTCACCTCAGCAACACACATCCCTCTTGTCTAGGAATCCACCCTGAGTGATGACTCCACACCCCCCAGCAGCAGCCCCAAGATCCCAGGTGGTCCCCGGCAGGAGGCCAAGTGCTCGTACCCCTACCACACGCTGTCCCAGTCTTCAGATGAGGTGAGCTGGCCCCGACCCTGCCAGGTGTGCTGTTCACAGGTCCGCCTTCTGCTTACCCAACTTGTCCTCTGCCCCAGTTCCTGGATGACCCTCTCCCCACTGTCCACCAGTGGACCAGCCAGCAGGTGGGCCAGTGGCTGCACAGCCTCAACCTGGAGCAGTATGCCGCTGAGTTTGCCGCGCGGCAGGTGGACGGGCCACAGCTCCTGCAGTTGGATGGAAGCAAACTGAAGGTGGGTGGGGTGGAAGGGCCGAGATCCAGGTGGAGCCTGAGGCAACCTCAGGGATGGGACCCCCTCATCCTGGCCTTTTCACTCTAAGACAACTGCCTGGACTGCTGAGTCCTAGGCAAGGTTCTTGGCCTAATCCTGGCACGTTAGCCTTGGTCCCCAGTCTGACTTGACCTCAAGCCCAGTTTGACCTTCAAGCTCCAGTCCAAGTCTCCAGGTTGACCTTGACCTCAAGGACTATCCTATCATCTGACTCTTGACTCTATAACGAGTCTCCTGGTATCATGTGAGCCAGAGGGGCCTCTGATCTCTGTGCCAGGAGGGTTCTGGCCATTTCCTTCTCTGCTGAACTCCTGGGGACGGCTGTGGGATGGCCACCAGCAGCGTCACCTTGGGCAAGTCACTCCCCGTCTGTGGGCTGCAGGCAGCTGCAGGATCATAGCACGGCTGACGTCCCGAGTGCAGGGATCTTGTGGAGGGCACAAAGGGCCATTACCCACAGCCCTCCAACCACTCCCATTCCAAACTCTTGCCCTCAGTGTTGTGACTCTGCTCGCCCAGGAGGCGGAGGCCTCCTTCAGGGAGGACTTGCCAGCTCAGGAACATCTGGGGCTCAGAACCTGGGCTCTGGGATTCTCTGCCTCACCCCTGGATTCCTCCCTCAGAGCCTGGGTCTCAGCAACTCGCACGACCGTGCGCTGGTGAAGCGCAAGCTGAAGGAGCTGGCAGCGGCCGCTGAGAAAGAGCGTAAGGCCCAGGAGAAGGCTGCAAGGCAGCGTGAGAAGCTCCGGCGCAGGGAGCAGGAGGCCAAGAAGAGCTAGGGGAGGCGGGCAGGCACAGCACCCTGTCTCACCCTGTCACTCTGTCTGCACCAGCTCCCCCAGGAAGGGAGACCCAGGAAGAGGGCCCAGTAATAAATTAGATTTCAAGGACTTGTCTGGCACAGAGTTCCTGGGGGAGGTGCCAGATTATGGGTAGAGGGGAGAGAAGCCAGGGCTCAAGCAAGTCTAAGTGCAGAGGTGCCTCAGCAGTCTGACCCCTGCCCCAGGCCACAGTCGTGCCGGGCAGCCATGAGCTAGGAGGCCTGCTGCCCTCCTGCCCCCCAGAGGCCCCAAGGTAGGCCAGGGTCCCAGGCTGGGAGAGACAGGCCAAGCCCCGAGGCAGGAGGGGGTGGGCACAGGGGTTCAGCTCTCTGAGGTGGCTGTGATGGGAGAGCCCCACCTGCTCCCCACAGAGGCTGCTGGGCACTGTGGACATTGCACGCAGGTAGACTCCCAGCCCACACTCCTAGACAGGAGAGCCGAGAAAGCAGCGTGGGCGGCCCACATGGTCTTGGCAAGGGCTTTAGGAGGAGGAAAACTTTCTCCTTTTCCCTTCCCTGTCCTCTGGGTCCTGGTGATGAAGTAATATCCATGCAGATCTGCTCCTCGTGGGGTCCATTCAAGCCCGGGTCTTCAGTCTGCTCTCCGAGCTGGGGCCCACTTCTCCCACTGCCCCCTCAGACGGCACCTGAGCCTTCTCTGAGGACAGAGCAAACTCAGGAGCTGGCACAGGAGCACCTCCCAATGCCGAAGTGGTACTAAACTGGGGGACTCTCAACCTAGCCAGGCAGAGGCAAAATCTAGGAGGCTCTCTGGAAGCTGCTAGGTTAGAAGGGTTCACGGCCATCTGCCCTGGTCCCTCTCAGACCTCAGTGGGTTTCAGAACTGGCAGTCCAAGCTCTGGTTCACTGGGCTACGAGGAGGGGGGAGGCCAGTCCCTGTGTGGCTGCCTATCCCAGCAGCCCAGGGACCCTCAGTCCTTTGGGGAGGAAGCACTGAGTCCAATGGCCAGCAGTTAGTGCAGCTTCTGAGACACTAGCCAGAGTTATCAGTGGAGCTGGGGTGCTCTGATTAGAACCCCTCCACAACCTCCCATCTGCCTGGAGTGGTGGACAGGAGCCAATGCATGTCGACTCCCCTCATTCCTGCCCAGGGGCTGTGGCTCAAGAGCTACCTCTGTTCCTGGGACTCAGCCCTTTCCTCCTCTCCGCTGTCTGTGTTGAGAGAAGGGCTTCGGAGGGAAACAGATGTGGGGCACTGGCAGAGGGGCTGCTGGGGAGGTTGGAAGGCACCCGGTTCCTTGAAGCTGTCAGGAGCTACGGGTGCCTACCTGCATGTGAAGGGGGGAGGCGGTACTTGACTTATCTCAATAAACACTTATGACGTGCCAGTGACCTTTCTGCCTGATGCGGCTCCGGGCCGGGCAGCTGTGCCGTGCCCTGGTTGTGATAGGGTGGCATGTCTGTGTGCCCTGGCTGTGCTGGCATCTAAACAGATGACTGTGCCCGGTGTCCCGAGCGTGTCCTGTGTCGGTTACGGACTGCAATCTGCGTGCGTGTGTGTGTGTCCCTCCCCAGGAAAGCAGCCAGGCCAGGTCTCATTCCATCTTTTACTGTGGTGTCACTGTTTGCCATCACAGCCACTGGGGGAGCACGCAACTTTAACCCGTGTGCCGAGGGGAAGGGGGCACTTGAGACTATGAAACTAGCTATGTACATACAGCGTTCGAGGGAGAAGGCATGTCTGGGCCCAGGGGGGTGGAGTCTGGAGCTCAGGCAGGACCGTGTGGGTGTGAGCTGGGCAGGTGTGTGCAGGAGAACATGCCGGGGAGGTGGGAGAGGTGGCAGAAACACTGCTGGGGCTCTGAGCCACTTGGCTGGCTGAGAGGGTGACCTCTGGGTTCCCAGGTTCCCCATGCTGGGGGAGCCCCAAGTGAGAACCCCCTACTTCCCCACCTAAATGCTCACATTAAGGAAGAGACTGCAGGCCCAGGACCCCGACCAGGGGCCCAAGGGTGCAAGCCCTCTCCCCACCCAGATCTGATGGGTACCTGACACCTTCCTAACACTGATAATGGACCAGGGCCAGGCACCTGTGTGGGCCGGGGGGTAAGGCAAGCAGGGGGTTTACCTGGAGGGCAGTGAGGGGGGGCCCGGACCCCTGGCAGAAAAGTGGAAGCCCTGGTCTCAGAGGATTGCTTCAGAAACGTGTTTGTGGACCACCCCATCAGGGTGGTAATGTCCCCTGCCCTCAGCCCTCACTCACAGAGGCTGGACACCAGGGACACCACCCACAGGTTTCCATGGAGACAGAGATTGGCACTTGGGGGCCACCACAGATCAGTCACCGCGGTGATTTCCATAGAGTCAGAAGCTGGTCATCAGGGAGACCCTCTCCCGCCGGGGGAGGCTGGGGCGGGGCACCATGGTGGCCGGTCCGGAGGCAGCAGTCCACCCCCGCAGGCGCAGAGGGGTGGGCAGCCCTAGCTGACCCGGTATGTGGACGTGTTCTTGGGCTCTGTGCTGGGTACACACCAGTCGCCGGCCTCCTGGATGGTCTGGTAGTGGCGCCAGGCTGACTTATTGTAGACGGGCAAGCGCTCCACTGAGTCTGTGGACAGAGCCTGCGGAGCAGCCAAGTCAGCTGCCGCCCCGCCCCGCCTCCCAGAGCGCCCTTGCCTGGGTGACCAGTGGCAGATGCTGACTGTGTCCCACATGTCCCACCCCATGTCTGAGTCAGCCCAGCCAGGCAACGCTGACAGAAACAACTAATGCCAACCCAGAGAGGCCTGTGAAATGGCTGGTCCCTTCTGTGTCAAGAAGGCTGCTCACTCAGGGTGACGGAGGGACACGGAGGAGGCTGGACTGTGTGACCTTCAATAAGGTCACAACTCTGGGCCTCAGTCTCCCCTGAGTGGAATAACAAAATCTCTACGGTCCCCCGCTTCCTTCTGGATCTAGTAAGTCAGGGTCCCAGAAGCGGGGTCTAACTCCTGGGCCCAGGACTCCCTCAAATGCTTCCATGGTGGGAATGTCTGCAGCGGGGAGCTGTAGCTTTGCTCCGACCTTCAGCCCGGAGTCGGAAGAACCCATTCGCTGGGCTCTGCCGGCCAGACCCTCACCTTGAGATAGATGACAGCGTCAGTCCCAAATCCTTCCATGGAGAAGAGCTGCAGGTCCCCTTGGAAGTACTTGGCGTAGAGGCGGGAAATGGGGAGCCCGTACCCGAAGCCGGCCTGCAAGCATATGAAGAGGTTGTGCCAGTGAGGAGTGCTAACTGGGGACCCCAGAACTGGGATGGGCCGCAGACTGCGGAAGGGAAGGGAAGGCTTGTAGGCAAGATGGGGGTGTGGGACAAGCGGGGCTGAGGGGCAGGAGAGCCTCTCAGCCCAGGCAGCCAGGGGCCTGGGCAAGTCCTGATTTCCCAAACCCGGCCCTGCCTCTTCCACAGGCACACACAGTTTCCCAAACCCGGCCCTGCCTCTTCCACAGGGAGAGAGGCTGGTGAGCCAAACAGCACCTGAGAAAAGGAGTAACTCTCGAGGAGGGAGAGGATTGAGGAAAGGTGACAGACACAGGTGGGGTGGAGGCTGGGAGGCCCAGACTGGGGAGGTGACTGACATCACACAGCTACACAGGAATGGAGAGACCATGGGAAACAAGGGGGTGAAAGACAGGGCAGAGTGGCAGTTTGATGGGAGAGATGAAAGGCAGACAGGCTCCTTTAGAAGACATGGGGGGACTGGAGTGAAGCCATCTCACCAAGGGTGTCCCCCCAGTGCCAGGCTGGGGGGTGGGTGCTGTGGAGTACATGTAGCTGAAGAGTCGCTCAATCTTCCTCAAGGGGACACCCCCACCGCGGTCACTCATCTGGGGGAGATGGGACATGTCAGGGCTCTTCAATCATCAGTTTTCACACCCCCCCCACCCCTAAGACCCCTGAGCTCCTCATGGTCTCCCCACCCCCAGGGTCTTCCCTGAGCCCATCTCCTGGCAGGAATGAAGTCCCCACCCGCCTTGGTCTCTGGCCCCCCAAGTCAAGGATCACATACTTTGATGGACAGATCTTCCTCACCCAAGGCCACCATGACCTTGATAGGTGGAAGGGTGAGGCTGGATTCATGGCTTTCCACAGTTGCTCGCATAGCATTCTGGGGAGGGAGTGAGGTAAGAGACTATGAGGTAAGCTTAGCCCATAGCCTTACCTATGAGGTAAGCCCCCGCCCCCAAACAACCCCTGGGCTCCTCACCTTGAAAAGTTCAAAAAGCATGTGGTAGAGGTGGGAGGGGACATAGACCATGTGAATTGGTTGTTTGGAGTCAGATGCTATGGAAAAGTTAAGACCCAAAATCAGGAAATTGTCCAGCTGTCACCATTCAACATTCATTCCCCCAGCACTCAACCACCCATCTGTGCACTATCCATCCATCGCACCCATTCATCCAGCACTTGTTCACCCATCTATCTGTTCATGAAACCATATACTCTTCTATAGTCTCCATCCTTATATGATGTGTCTCCTTTCGTTTGTCCATCAGTTCTATCCACCATCCAGTGTCCACTCCATCATCAGTCCTGCAGTCTATGCTTCTGTCCCAACATCTATCTTTCCCATCTATCTATATTCATTCAGAGTACAGATCTACCCTATCATCCACTGTCTATACACACACACACACTTCATCCATTCAAATAGTCTCTGCCCATCTTATATCCAGACTATTAGCAGTCACTCAGATACCTGAGTCCCCTTGAGAGAGATTGTTTTCACTTGAGGATCAGGAAAAGGGTGCCTCCCAGATGGATCTGACACCAGCACCTTGATTCCCAAGAATCACTCTAGGCTGAAGAGTTACTTGGTGGTAGGGCTGTGTGCCTTTTCCTAGTGCCTAGCACAGGGCTTGTTAAGTATCAGGAACTTAACAAATGTGCAATCAATCAATAAAAGAAGGAATCCGCTCCTGTCTTGGGGGCATGAAGCTAAATACAATTTAGCCCTACCCCCTCAGAAATTCCAGAGAAACACACAGTTGACTTCACATTAGGTGCTATGCCTAGAGGCATTTGCCAATTGTGTCTTGCCCCCAGTAGTTCAAAGAGTTCAATACAGAGGAAGGCCAAGAGCAGGCATGTGTGCCTGTCTTCTCCGGGAGGCTTAGGAAGGATTTTCAGAGAAACCACTTGAATTGGGCCTCAAGAGTAGGTAGGTTAGGATGTGAATGGGGTGACTTCCAAGTTCAGGGGCAAGAAACAGATGTCTGGCTCACAGAGAGGGGAGGCTGAACAGAGGAGGATGAGGGAGAGAGTAGAGATAGCTTTCAGTTCCCTATCCTGTTCCCTATCCCCTGGCTTATCAGCAAATCCCAACACCTCTATCTCCAAGATAATGATCAAATCCACCCCTTCTTTTCATCTCCACTGCCTTCTCTTCCCTTGTCTGGATTTCTACAATACTCTCCTAACTCATCTTCTATGTCCTCTCCTACCTGCTCCAACTCTGAAGTAGCGTTAGAATATCAGACGCTGCCATCACTGTGCTTCAAACCCTCCAATGGCTTTCCTGTTGCACTCGAAACCCCAGCTCCCATCTGTGGCCCCTGGGCCCTGTGTTCCTGGCTTCTCCCTCCCTGCCACCCCCACATCCATCTCCCAGCCCCGCCACACGCGTCTTCTGGTCCTTGGCAATTATATTTAAAGTAAGACCCCTATAGCCATCCTCCTGTGTCTATTCTTCCCCTTTTCTTTTCATAATAGACACTTCCCTCCCCACTTTTTAACTGGGCACAGGGCTGCCAGCAGGAAGCTAAATTCCTAGCCTCCCTTGCAGCTGGGGCAGCCAAGTGATGTACGGGAGCCATGAGTTCGATTCCTTCCCTACTTCTTTTCCCTTCCTCGAGGCTGGACCTGAGGCCTGAGGGGAGGAAGCCAGTTTTGACCATTCCACCCAGAGCTAAAGAGAAATCTTGCTCGGAATTAAGCTACTGTTATTTGGATTCTGGGAAGGCAGCCAAATTGATATCCCATGTAGCCACTCCGCTCCCTAACACTGTCATCTTACCCCACTTTCTTTCCTGTCACTTACCACAATCGGACATTATTTTGTCTATTTGTTCATTGGTTAAAGCCCCCATTCCCCAACCCCCCAGCACCAAGAATGTAAGCCGCATGAGAACAGGACTTGCCTGTCTCGCTTACCTCTTTAATACTATGCATCCAGTGATTTACTACTACTGATGACGACCATGATAAAACAGTCAGTCTGCTGCTCCCCCACCCAAGTAACAGTTCATTCTGACCCTCCACCTCACTTTCCTGTCTCATGTCTCTAGCCCTTACACAGACAGGCAGACACACAGCCTCACTCACTCACCATTGATCTCCTGGATCTCCAGGTCAGGCGAAGCCATGTAGTACTTGTCACACAGGAGCTTGGCCATGTCATAGGCATCTAAGAGAAGAGAGGGACTGCTCAGGGAGTGGAGTGGCCCACGCAGTAGATTGTCCTTGGCACCAACCCTGGGCATGGCCAACATTAAACCTATGGAGACAAGTACCCACCCCCTGGGAAACAGGTCACCCTCTGGCCAAGCAGGCTTGGAGGGGCCCCCAGATTCCCCTGGGGGCCAGGCGTGGTGGTGAGGGCTCACCTTTCACCACCTCCGAGACGTTGCAGTTGGGGTCGATGCTGCCGATGTGTTTGGGGTGGGCGGGGTTGGTGCTGCCGTCAAAGATGAGGGCTGTGGGGAGGAAAGGCTGCGGCGGGCAGGGCCAGAGCCCACTCCGTCACCCTCTCCCCCAGGGTTCTCCAAACCCCTCATTCTCACACCTCCCACAGAAAGCGGCACCCACCCGCACTCCTGCCTGTGCCCTCCCCGATCCCTGACCCCTGACCCCTGACCCCTGACCCCCGGGCTCAGGCCGAGTGTGGACGTCCGTGGGCCCGAGGCGTCCTCCAGAGGCCACATTCCGCACTGTGTTAATGCTTTCCTGGCCACGCCACTTAAAAACGGCTGTTGCTGCGCCGCACTTGAAATCATTTGAGCGTGCGGCTCTCATTAAATTTACCAGCCGCTATGGTTTCTCAGGCGTCACAGCGAACACTCCTGCAATGAGAAGTAAACGGCGGGCGGCTCGGAGTGCGGGGCGCGACGACCCCCTGCGAGTAAGGGCGCCGCTCACTGTGCTGGTTGATGAGCATGCGGATGGAGATGCGGCTGAGGTAGAAGCGGTCCAGGAAGTACTGCACGTTCTGGTTGGACACCGGGTCGTCGCCGCACGCGTCCTTGTACTCGAGCACGCCCTGCGCCATGGTGGGCACCACGTCGTTGTGGCGGTTCCGGACGGTGATCAGGGCGTCGGTGAACCTGCGGGCGCGCGGGCGGCCGTCAGCCCCGCGCCTGGCTTCCCGGCCCTCAACAGCGGCCTAGCCCCAGCTCCGCGGGACCGGCGGCGGCCAGGGGCGGCCCTCGCCCTGCCTGGAGGCCGGAGGCGGGAGGCATGGCAGGGCCAGTCCTCCACCCGGCTGGCACTCCGGCCTCGCCTGCGCCGGCCCTCCTGCCCAAGCGGGGCCCTCACTCACTGGTTCAGGGTCCGCTGGTCCTCGGGGTCCTTGTCCAGGAACTCCATGATGTCCAGGAGACTCTGCACGTACCTGTGTGCACGGGCCGGGGAAGACGCTGCCTCAGCGGGCACCGGGCCCTCCCGCGGGTACTGCCGGCGCTGCACTGCTTGGCAAGCTGCCTGGCACGTTTCCTCATTTCACCTCTAGCGTCTCCCTGACAACACAGCATGTCAGAGCACCTGTAACCTGTCGTTCCCCTTAGTGCCTCTGCTCTGGAACCCTCGGCTAGACCATCTCAGAAGGGCCTTGAAGACCACTCCATCCAGGGGTCTCCCAGCTTAGGGGACTGAGGAGCAGCCAGGGAGGGGAGACTTGACCCAGGGTTCGCCATGAGACAAGAGGCTGGACAAGTCACTTAACCTCCACAAACCATGGAGACACCTGAAAATCTGTCGCAAAGGCGACTTGTTGGGTCCCAGGGAGCCCAGCTGGCAGCGTGGGCAGCACAGGGCAGGGCTCGGTGAGGACGAGGGCCCCCACCCAGGCTCTGGGCACCGGGAGCTGTGCCATCTGCCCGGAGACCTGGATTTTATTGAATCTTTTCATCTATTTACTTTTTTAAAAAAGGAAAGCTGAAGGTGAGCAGAGGGAGGCAGGCAGGAAGAGTGAGAAGGAAGCAGCACTTTATTTTTTCAGTCGTTCATCGGGTCGCCCACCCCTGCCCCGGGATGTGAACTGGGATCCCTGGGATGTGTGTGGACTGTGCTGACCATATCTAACCGCTACTCCACCAGGTTGCTGAGACCTGGACTTTAAGTGTCAGTGGGAAGGCCTCTGGGCGGGGTGGGATGGCCAGCTCTGTCCCTGGGTGGGGTTGGCACACACTCCTCCCGCTCTATCTGCAGGCCAGAGGGAAGCCGATTTCCCTAGGACCGAGAAAGAGCAGTTGAGTGAAAGGGAGCACTGGGTAGCAGGGGACCAGAGAGTCAGACCCACCTGGTTAGCAGATGGTGCCTACCTGGAGTCACTGTCCCCTGCCCCCAGGAGCCAGGATCCCCACATTTCCCTGCTAACAAGCCCAGCCCACAGCTAGTTCTCGTGGGGAAGGCCAGAGAGCTGAGCCTGTCTCTGGCAGAAGCACTTGCAGCCAGCAGGAAAAGGGGGCTGTCCGCAGCCCCAACTGGGGAGGCCCCTGTGGCCTAACAGTGTCTCTAGAAAAGGCCTCCCGCAGTAGAGAGGGTCCCTGTGGACACAGCACGCTGACCCTGACATCTAAGAAGGGCAGGAGTTAGCTGTATTTTAGTCTCAACTAAGGCCTGAAGGAGTCCCACAGATGGAAACTGTAGACTGTGGACTCCATCTTCTGGGCGCTGTGCCTGGACAGTGCGGGGACGCTCACTGCACGGTTCCTGCCCGGAAGGCCTTCCCCTCTGCCAACCGCGGCTCCCCGCTTACTTAAGACAGTGGAGAAGTGGGTGAGAAGGCTAACTCCACAGCGGGCTCTGCCGAGCCCTGACCCAGTTTCTCCACTTGGAGCTGCTGGCCCTGGGTGAGAGGTGGAACCACTCTCTTC
The DNA here is from genome assembly GCA_004363575.1 of Solenodon paradoxus. Taxonomy (NCBI): domain Eukaryota; kingdom Metazoa; phylum Chordata; class Mammalia; order Eulipotyphla; family Solenodontidae; genus Solenodon; species Solenodon paradoxus. Next base: position 68,483 of record RJWH01004880.1, on the reverse strand, counting down.
AGGCCTGAGTTTCCTCATGCGGAAAAGCAAAGGTTTACATCTATTGCTATTGCTTCTTTGAGGTGAGGAGTTACTGTGACAATCAGCACAGGGCCTAGCACACAGGGAGCACTCTCTAAACGTTCAGTTATACGTGGGGTTGGGGCTCAAACTGCTGACAGCTGAGTGCACCCTGAGTCCCCAAGCAACCTCTGACACCTTCCTCTGGCTGTATTGAGCACAGGCTCTCAATCACACCACACTCTGGACACTCATTCATGGCCAGAATGGGACGTCCCACCCAGGTGACCTGCTCGCTGTCCCCACCAGGGCCCAGCACAGCACCGACAGGAGGCGGCTGATAGGAGCTGAGAGCAGACAGCAGCTTCCCCAGGCCCCATCACTGTGTCTACAGCCCCAGCAGACAAGAGCGGCACTCCTCAGGCCCCGCCTCAGTCTCCCTGGAGAAAATTAACAGCGGACGTTGACACTTCCGGTGTCCACTCGTGCCCACTGGGTTCCAGGCTGACAGGGACTTGAAGAGTCCCTTGAAGAGCACACAACATGTCCTTTTGCAGACAAGGAGACCAGCTCAGAGACAGCAGGTGATACGCCCCCAGCCACACAGTAAAACAGCGGCACTGGGATGTGAACCCAGGTCTGATCAACTCTAATTTACACCACGAGGCCAGCTGCTCACCAGTCTACAACGGCCCTCCCAGTGGGAGCTGGTGGTCTTGCGCCTGGGTGCTGCTTGGCTCAGCTGTGCCCCGTCTACAACCACATGAGAGGGCAGAACGCTAGAACCCTCTTACAGGCCAAGAAGTTAACGTGCAATCCCTTGTTCCCTGATCAGCCAGGATGAGGCTTCATGCCTCCTGGAGGGACAGGGGACCTAGGGAGAGGACCAGCATGCAATGCTGGGAGCAGGCAGAGCATGGAAGAGAGTGGGGGTCTGGAACTCCTTCCCAAGGCCTGGGGTGAACACGCAGGGAGGGAGATCGGAGCTAGGAGAGGGTGAAAGGGCTTGTGCTCAGCCAGGAGGAGGGCCAGGGTCAGAGTCCAAGCACCCAAGGGTAGGGCTCCACTTCATCTGTGGCACCACCCCTCTGTGGCCAAGTAGAACACCCTCCAGTCATGTGAGCAGTGCAGGGGAGCAAGGGCACTGAGCAGATCACAAGGAAAAGCCTCCTGCTTCGCCTCAGTCTGCTGGCCTGTGAAGCAGATTTAGAACCCCTGCCTCTGGCCTGTGAAGCAGACAGAATCCTTGCCTGCCTGCCTTGCAAGCTCATTGTTGCAAGGGAGTTGTCCTGCAAGTACTTTTGAAATGGGGAGGAGAGGATGAGAAGGAATTTCTCAGGAGACCCCAGTCCTGGTCCAAAGTCCCTCAGACATGTGGGGCCACGATCTTGTCACTGAAGGGAGAAACAACAGATGGAGCAGTGCTGGCTCCCAGGAGTCTAACCCTCTGAGGGCTCAGACACAGGCCTGAACCAGTGGTCCACGAGAGTGCCATTCCCAGGCCCACTAGCCTCCACCAGGGGAGGGACCTGGACCTGCCGACTCAGCAGGAAACAGGTGCCCCAGGCTCCCTTGGTGAGACCTGGAGTTTCCCATCCCCCAAGGTAATGTGGAGGCTGAAACTCTGCCTTCTGGGGCCGCTGGTCATGCCCAGAGCTGAGAGGCAGGAGGGCGGAATTCAGGGAGAGGAGGAGGGAGCCTGTGTGTGTGAGTGTGTGCGCAGGGGATGCAGGTGGCGGGGAGTATGCGCCCCCACAGCATTCAGAGGCTGGGGATGAAAGGAGAGACAAAGGCCTTAATATTGTGAAGAGCGGACAGTGGACAGACGCGTCCTGCACCAGGCAGCTGCTCTGTGGAGGGCGCAGGTGTGGGCCTGAGCTGCCCGGGTCCTGCCCGGTTCACAGCAGATGCGCCTTGTGGGGCCATGGGCAGATGAGGGTAGCTGCTCCCGGTGGTCAGTTCGGCTCCACACTGGAAGGAGCAGCTGAGGGGCTCCCGGCCTGTCATGGCGGGCCAATTCTTCCAAAGGTCAAGGACTGGTTCCTGAGGGGTGGGGGTTCCCTGACAGACAGGGAGGCTCCTGAGAAGGTGCCAGCCAGACTGCCTCTCACCCCTTCCCTACAAGCCCACAAAGACTCTAGTTGTGACGGAGTGCCCATCTCTTGATTTGACTCTGCAACTCTCCGTCCACCCTCCACTTTCTGGAAGCACATCCTCACCGACCGCCCCCACCCCCAGCTCTCTCCCAAGAGGAGTCCAGTCTCCACTCAGTATCCACTCCAGCAACCAGCCATCAACACATTCCTGTGACAGGAATCCTACTCCCCGTCCCACACCTGAGCTTGGGAACCCGACTGCAGCTCACGTCCCAGAGCTCTGCATGCTTGCTCTCCCTTCATGAATTTGGCCTCCAGGCCCACCACTGACCACCTGAGTGGCCTCAGAGAGCCTCCTAACCTCTCTGACCCTGTGTCCTTTTCTATAAAATGGGGACAACAGCGAGGCCTACTTCCCAAGTTGCTGTAAAGGTTAAGTGAATTCAGGCGTGGACACACTCAGAACAGTTCCTGATACGTGGCAGGCCCTGGAGGCATGTCTACTTTTGTCCTTGTCATCATCGGGATCACATCTGAGACGCTGAGCTCCGCATGTAGTCATATCCAGCATTGGCGCTGATCCTCAGAAACAGAACGGCAACTCAATTTCCAGATCAGGAAGCAGAGGCTCAGAGTGGCCCCAAGGTTCACCAAGGATTAAGTGGCCCCAGACAGCAAAGTCAGCACTAAGCTTCCATTCACTTCCAAAACAGGGTCCCACTGCAGCCAATCCATCCAGCTGAAGTAGCTTTTCAGATGGTTTCAGATCAGGAATTCTCACCAACTCGTAGTGACTCCTACCTATAACCTCTCTGCAGCTGAGTGGAAACTCCAGCAGCTATCACCACTTGACAACTGTCACCACTCCCACCACTGACGCCATCAGGACAGGACTTCTCCTATTTCCAAAGAGGGGGTCGTGCTCCTGACTCACCAGACGCGGAGGCTGGTGGCTCTCTTGCCAGGTTTCTTGGCAGGTCGTGCAAACCCTGTTCGCCTCCACCTTCACCATCCAAGCTGGCTCTCTCCTGGAAAAGCAGGTCTTCACCTCTTGGGCAGCTGCTTCGTCCCTGTCAGGATGTCTTCCTGCCCCCAGACCTCAGTCTCTCTGGCTGCAATCATGCCCATTCTCAGAAACGGCCTCAGTAGGCTGTCTCCTCAGTGTGCCAGGACACTAGCAATCCCTTGGCCTGCTCACTACAGAGAACCATCCCTAAAGAGTTTAACTCTTGTTTAACTTCGCTCTGTTGCTTGACCTTACTTCCAAGCTCTGAGGGAGTTAAGGCAGGCCAAGCCCCTACATGTATAACTGATTCTCAGGAAGGGACTCTGGAGGGGACAGAGGGACATCACGGGCACATCAACAGCCCCCACTCCCACCCCTCATCGTACCCCCCACCTCTGCCAGGAGCACAGTGTGCAGGGAGAGGCCAGAGAAGCCCTGTCCTAGAGTCACGGACCAGCTGGAGGGGCAGCCAGGTCAATCAGCCGGACAGGATGGCAGAGGCAAGGAGGGAACAGATGGCACCTTCTGTCTCTTCCCCACCACTTCCACGACACCCCAGGTGGGAGATGCAGGTTGGCTCAGAGGTCCTAGATATTGAGGGACAGGGCCCAGCGAGGGGTGACCTGATTGGGCTCCATGAAAACCAGCCTCTGCCTTCTATCCCCCCACCCTACCTTCACAGTTTGTACTCACTGTACTCTAAGTTCTTGGATGTCCCCGCCAGGCCCCTTCCTGACGCCACACCTTGGCATAAGCAATTCGTTTGGCCTGGAAGGCCCTTCCCTTCTTCCTAGGTTTCGGCACAGTCAGACACCCTATAAGGCCCAGTGATATGTCACCTCCTCTATGCGTCTGTTTCAGCTTCCACACAACTTTCTGCCTCAATGAATATTCACGTGCACTGACCACCTGCCTGGCCTTGAGCATAAAACACTGCCCTTACCACAGCTCGTTTAATGAGGGTAACACACCCGTGCAGATTCATGCAGAGGAAGATGGCTAGAAGGGCACCAATAACACCCTGCGAAGCCTTCATGGTGTTTTGGGGAAGGGGTGGAGGGTAGTGACTGCCATTCTCATCTAGCTACTGTTCTGTTTTCCAGATGTCAAAGTAAACTGGTTGTCCTGCCATGAGGGGGAAAAACTCAATCAATGTTACTTTTCAGTCGTATCTTGATTCTTAATTCAAATAAAAACAAACTTTGCAGCTCACAGCACCTACCATCATCTATCTAGAACTTAGTTTGTCTTCTGTTTTCTCCACGAGATGGTGGCCCAGGGACCGCTATTACTCCTCTACTGCTCTGCCCCACACCTGCCAGGGCGCTGGGATCAAAGCAGGTGTGGAGACATGTCCCTGAATCCAAAGGAAATGACCTCCATGTGGTGCCATTCTGCACCACTGCCTGGAGAACCGGCTTTCACGTAGGTACCACTAACAACTAACATTGATTAGCCACTTCGATGCAGCCAGCTACAGAGCAAACTCTTGTCTGCTCTACACGTGACTGGCCCTGGCTAATGTTATACAGTTACCTAACCCTGGGCAGAGATCCTGGGTGAACTTTACTGCAGAGTCCCTCTGCCACTGCTAATCTGTGCAAAAAACTAGGGTTTTGCTCCTCCAAAGCTCTTTGGGGTGGGTACCGTATCATCTTGTGTCTACATGAGTGTTTTCCAACATCCCAAACAGTCTGATTTATGGCTTGGATTATATAATTTCTTGGAAGGTGTGCTTCTTCCTGTTTGTCCATTTCCCCTAAAATTGCCGCAGGTAAATATTACCCAACAGGTGCTGAGATCCCAGGACCCGGGCTGGTGGCAAATGCTGACATGAGCCTGACGGGGAGTTTGCGCTGTGAAAACAGTGATTCCTAGGTGGATTCTGGGTTTCCAGAGAAAGGAGGGTGGTGAGAACAGGGCTGTCCCACAAACACAAGGCTAGGAACTTGACCTGAGTCCCTGCTCCGGTTAAGGAGTCCCATTTGACCTTGGGCAAGCCCCTGCACATAAAGCCCCCCCATCCCCACCCCAGCACTGCTGGGAGCGTGGAGACTGTCTCTGAGCTGGGGACATCTGGCAATGAGTGGCAGGTGCGAGGACTGGCTGGGGTCTCACCAGCTCTGAACCAGCTGCACCGAGGGTGTGCTCAGCACCCGGTCAGGAAGCAGGTTGATCTCCTTCATGATGTTGGCCAGGCGCACAGGCAGCTCCTGCCTGAGGAAGGTGAATGATGTTTTCTCACAGGCATTGCTGGACCCTGTGGGAGAGAGAAGGCTGAGCCCACAGAGCTGTGAACCACTGGGGTCAGAGAACATTTCAGAAATCAGGCTGACTAAATCCTTCTGGCCCTGAGACTCCAGAGGAGGAGGGACCAGAGGCAAAGAGCAATGCCTCTCTTCTAGTTCCCCGCAGAGCTCCCACCTCCACATCACCCTGCCTGACCCCTGGGGACACTGTGTCCTCTCCCCACCATAGCTGAAGCCTGCTTGCCTTCGACACAGGGGACAAGGTCACTCCCAGGCCCACTTGGAGCTGCTGCTGGCCTAAGTTAACTCAGTTCTCTCTTTCCCTCCTAGCACTCATTTTGGGGAAGCTGATTCAGGTGAGTAGAGTAAGCTGGGAAATCCACCCCTACCCAGGGCTGGGCCCTGGTGGAGGAGAGTTATGCCTGGACCATCTCTGTGGGGTCCCAGCATTATCTCTGGCCGAGCTGTCCTCAACCTGCTGGTCTTGACATCCACTGTAGAATGGTCACGCACTAATGTGCTATAGACAGGGCTTCAGAGCAGAACCCAAAGACCTTGGTCCTTGGTCTGGGTTTGAGATGAAGAGGGGGGTGAGAGACTGAATAAGGTCACAACATAGAGTGAGGAAACCTGGGTTCTAGCCCAGGTTCTGCTTCCAGGCCATGTCACCATCCTTGTCAAGGTCTGTTTCTCCACGGTACTGCCAGCAGACCAGATCTACTGAGGCCCTCCAGGACATGGCATTTCTATAATAGGGGTCCAGTCTGAGAGCTGCGGGGAGCCCAGGAGGCCTTCCCTACAGGGGCGCAGCTCAAACAGGGTGGGGGCAGGCAGACACGTCCTGAGGAACAGGTGCCCAGTGTCTGGGCTGCCACCTCCCCCCTACCAGTGACGCAGTTGCAACCTGAGTCAGACACTGTCTCCTCAACTCCGGAGAGGCCTGGGCATCCCCTCTGAATCCCCAGATGGCACCATGGAAATATTGTGTGGACAGACAGGGCCCACACAATGCCTATTTCAGCTGCAGGGTTGGCACAGCCTTGCTCCTGCTCTAGAGCCTACCCCAGAATACTGGGGGTGGGTGATCCTGGCCCAGGAACCAGGGCCAGCCAGGGTATAGGCTGCATGATCCCAAAGCAGGGTGCCCTGCTGGAAACAGGCAGTAGGGAAGGAGCAGACTTGATCTTCAAGTGTCCTTGCCCACTAGGACAGCTGGGGACAACTGCTTCAGTGGGTGGAGACAGACTGCTCAGGGGACTCCTGTAGGTGCCTTCTGGAAGAACCCCCTTCCCCAGCAGACCCTGGGTGTCCAGCTAGCCAAGATATCCTATCAGATGGCAGCACCTCCCAACCCTGCCAGTCACTCTCACCAGGACCCCATGGGTCAGCATTCTTAGGGTCCCCCCATTAACTCTTAAGTGCCTGGACACGTACCTACTGCCTTTGTGCCCTTCTGCCCCTCGGTGCCCCTTACTCTCTAAGACCTGTCATCAAGCCCAGGAAGGTGGCCCCTCCTTCTCAGGGCCCCTTCCCACTAAAAGGAGGGTCTGCGGCTCCCCGGCTTGGACACTCTTAACCCTTTCAGGCCCGAGGGTCCCGGCCTCCCCGTTAACCCTTTCCTGCCGGTGCCCGCTCCAGCAACCCTTCCCTGTCACTCGAGATCTCTCCACCACCGCCGGACTCCTTCACAGCCAGGCCCTCTCGGGCAGCCGCCCCCGCCCACTCCTCACCGAAGTCCAGAAACTGCTTCATGGACAGCGGGGAGGGGGAGAACTTGCTGAAGTGCTCGATGTACTTGGGTGCCCCTGCCAGGGACGCGTTCTTCAGCAGCGCGCGGAGCCAGCGCATGGCGGCGGCGGCCGCGGCTCGGCTTCGGGCTCCGGGCTCCGGTCCCCGCGGTAGCGGTAGCGCTCGCACCGACTCAGCCCGACTCGGCCCAGCCCGGCCCAGCCCGGCCCAGCTACAGGGTTCGGCCGCCTCCTCCCCTACCCCTGCCCTGGCGGCCCTCCAAGCCGGGAGCCAATCGGCTCGCGGCGGCGCCCCGACGTGGCCAATGGCCGCTCACAAACAACTACAGACGAGCCAATAGCATCTCGCCCCGGCACGTGGCTTCTCCGGGGCCCGCCCCTTTAACCCAGTCGGCGCTTCCCGCGGCCTGTTGTTTTCGGGAGGCGGAGTGGGAAGCCCGCCTCCAGTCCCGCCACCCTCACTTTCCTCCGCGGCGAGCCCCGGGTTAACCTCTTCCTCCCCAGAGGCTCGGTATTCCTCTCTCGTCCATTCCGTCTTTTCCTTGCTCTCCCGCGCTCCTCTCATAATCTCCTGCGCTTGCTTTCCTGGAAATTGTCCGCGTGGATTTCAGCGAACCCCTTTCCTCCCCAAGGTGCTCGCTTAGCCTCTCTTGATCTTTACCTGCTCCTCTCAGGGGTTCTGGTGGCTTCAGGGTCTGGATGGCAGTGATTTTAAACAGTGAATATTTGCAAAACTCGGGATCAGGATGCAAGCCCATCCCAATCCACCATGAAGACGAGTAGCCCACCCGGCCTGCTTACAGCTCCAAGGGGCTCAGGAAAAGGCATTTGCTTTTCCAGTTGAACCACCCTCGGTGTCAAAACCACGACGACCAGTAGTGGTGGAGGCGGTCCCTACCATCCACGCAGAGCTGTTTTCAAAAAACACTTTATAATTCTTTAACTCATTTGAGCCAAGAAAGCCACCTTCACACTGGCCTTCCAGAGCAAAAGGTCCTGGAAGGTGGCTTGTGCCGGGGGCTGCAGAACCCGCTTGCCCCCAGGAAAGTAAGGCATCCTCTTGCAGTGGAACGTAGTATTTCCTCTCCTCTCACTGGAACCTTCGAAACTTTGGTGCTTTTTCATTCCGGGTCCCCACTTACCAAGCACCTAATATGTGCTAGACGCCGTGCTGGGGACAGGAAACACACACAGAGATGAAGACATGGTCTTTTCCATGGATTGTTTTCTCAGTTATGACAATGTGATTATTAGCCAGCAGAGTTGTGTGCAGGGTTCCTTATGGAAAGGGCTCACAGTAGAACCTATATGCCGGCACTGTTTGTATGCATTATCTCATTGAATTCTCCAGATAGCTCTATTGTTGCGCCCTGGTGGCCTCACAGTCTAATATACCCTGGGTGCAGCCCACATACATCCTAAGGTCACTTTCCTTAAAAATGAAAAAGCTTTAAAAAAAGATAGCTCTGTTTTATTATTATGCCAATTCTAAAGATGAGAAAACAGCCCGAGGGATCATTCTCAACTACAAATCTGTTACTTTCCCTGCTCACAGCTTTTTAGTGACTACTTCCTAGGGGAGCCTTCCCAGTTCTTGCATGATCTGCTTTGGCTTAACTCTCTAGACTTACCTCTCTACATTCCTCTGCTCAACTCCCAGTCATATGTACCTGCTGCTGAGAGGAGACTGTCAAACATATGTCAGGTTAGCAACTATCTCATAATCATAATCACTGATGATGTTGGTGAGTATAGTTTTCAAGTTGCCTTGACTAGTGTGGTTACCATATGTCAAACGCCCAGCCCTGGCGCGCTCTAGTGGCTCAGGTGCTAAGCAAGCCTGTGGGGTGGACCATGTAGGATTCAGGTCAGCAACCTAGGATCAAGGGGACAACCAAAATGGATAAATAAAAGTGCTTCCTCCTCCTTTTCCTTTTTGAAAATGTTCCTTCCTCCTCTCCCTTCCTCTCTTGAAAACAAAACAAAACAAAAAATAACCTAGCCTATGCCTGTCATATACATGCCTGGGTAATACATGGCAGCTATTGCTATTAAGGCAATAAGGAAGAGACCCTGACTTAGGAGGTAGGCATGGAGATTTCCCATGAGCCTCCCCTTTGGGCTGGACTTCCATAATGTGGGCTCTGTGCTTGGATGGAAATTCTTTCCGCAGAGATTGCTGCAAAGTGATAATGGGAGTGGCATGGTGTGGTGTAGCAGCGTGGTGTTTTAGTCACGCATGTGTTGAGGTAACCCCTCCATCCCCAGACTCTACATTTCTCACTACATACACAACATGGGTTATGTGGGGGTTGTTCTAAGGGACTCAGACTGACAGCAGCTTTCCTCAACACAGACTTGCACGGCAGCACATGCAGGGAAAGAACTGGGAGGGTCTCAGTGATGCACTATCTCAGCCTAGAAGGGAGCCACTTCTGTCTTGCTCACAACTCATTGGCAGAACCAGTCACATGACCTCATCCAACCAGGAGGCCCCGGAAGTGCAATCCTGCCGTGTGCCCAGCAGAGGGATCATTCTGCTGGGTCCTTTTAGCAATACAGAAGCCAAGACCCCTTCTGGAACAGTTTGGAAGTGAAGTGCTGCAGCTGCAAGGAGCTCGAGAGGTAACCGCGTGGGGGTCCTTTTGTATAAAGTGGCTGCTGCTGTACCTCTGCCACCATGTTTCTTTCATGAAAGTGCACTTGCAACAGTCCTGAAAATGACACTTCTTAGGAATGTGTTGTGAACACACACACACGCACACACACACACAATTTGGAGGCTGGGACTGAAGCTGGCTAGAGGGATGTGTAGAGCTCAACTTTTTCCTAAGTAGGAAGTAGCTGCAAAGCACAGGACTGAGCTCTGCTTACCTGAGCTGGATTTGACAACCCACATGTGGTGTTATTCCTGCCTGAGGCAATAACCCAGATTCTGGAAAACTTAACTGGTCTGACTATAGGATCTGAGAACTCTGGGTAGGAGCTGGGTTGTCAGGTCCCGTCAGCAGGTTGGTGTGTGTCCCCACACACACCTATTGAACATTCTGTCTATCAACCTGGGAAGGAGCCAATCCCAGCAGAGAAAATGACAGGGATGGGCTGTAGGAGAGGGAGTGGAGCTGAAGCAGTGAGGCAGGCTGGGAGATACCCAGGGAGACAGCAGAATGGCTGGGCCTGTGGGCTCTGAGTAGCTGCATGGGGAATCTGCCTCTAGGTTTCTCTGCAGAGTAGTTTCCAGCCTTTAGTGTAGTCTTGCCAGAGATCACAGCCATGGGTAGAATGAATAGAAGGACCTGTGCCACAATGTTGGACAAAGAAATCACATGGAAAGGCACCTTGCTCCACTCCCCCAGGCTTGTGTGGGGATAGAAGCAGAGGCCCTGATCAATCATTCTAGGTTATCTGAACTGAGCACTGAGGATCCCAGGAGGAGCTGCCCCAAGACAGGGCTCCAGGTTTGCTTGAGTCTTTCCAGCCCTGGATCACTGGTTTACCAGATCCAATCATCATGGTGCCTACGGATGTGGGTGGTGGGGAATCATGGTGACTAGGGGTACTGGGGAAACTGAGGCTGAATAGCAACAGGTCTTACCTGAATCCAGTCACCAGTGAGGGCTCTCTCCTTTCCACCCTTGCACCTAGCCTCCACCATTATTCAAGACTACCTGTTCATATGGCAGAGTGGCTTCCTGTCCCTTCCAGACCCTGCACACCACCTATACTCCATCTCCAAGGCCAGCACACTGTCCCCCATGAAGCCATTTTGGATTCAGTCCAGTCTTCTCAGGTGTGGTCCCTCATTTTGTGTCCTGGATCTGTGGCTATCCCTTAGACCGTGGCATCCATCAGTGCAAGGCTGGTATCTCCCCTGGAGATCTTCGCCTTCCAAGACCCCTGCCCTGACCTGGTCCACTGAGGTGTTAGCTAGACAACGCACTCTACCAGACTGAACTGTGGTTGGGGGGCACGCGGTGGCACTCTGCTTGTACAAACTGGGATTTGTTTATTGCAGTGAGAAGCCTATATACAAAGAAGGCACGAGGAGGGGAGGGAGCTCCCCTGCTACAGTACCGTGAAGGGAAGGGTGGGGACAGCGCCTGCCAGCTGGCAGGGGACAGGAGAGGTTTTCTGGAACTAGCCTCAGCTTCTAGAATGGGTGTCAGGACTCAGTCCACAGGGGAGGAAGCAGAACCAAGTGGACTCTGAAAGTCAGTGACAGCCGAGAAGTCCACTTCTGGGCTCCCAGCCCCTGGTCAGCAGGGTCAGATGGGGTCTGGCCGGATGGGGCAGGGACAGGCTCCCTCCGGGTTCTACATTCAAGCGTCGCTCCCTTTGTGACCTTGTGGAGGTCTCTCCAGGGCCTTTGGAGCTCAGGATGACAGTGGTAGGTGAGAAGTGGTGTCCCCTTTGTATCATTCTAACATCTCCTAGGCCCGGGTCCGCTCCCCTCCTCTGTGAGGGTTCTACTTGCTCCCAGGGCAGTCCCTGCACAGAGGCTGCCTGGGGCTCATCCATCTCTGTTCTTCTCAGATGCATTCTTTGCCAGTGCAGGTATGATGGGAGAGCAGCCACTGACACAGGCGTCCCAGAAATGTGTCAAAGCAAGCCATGGTAGGGACCTTCTTCCTCCTTTCTGCTCTTGGGTTTGAATGGGCCAGGCCCTGAAAATAGCCCCTTGGACCTCAGGCAGGCTCCTGGTCTCTGGGGTGGCTGCTGGGAGCTGCCTTTGGGGGGTCTGGTGGGCAGCTCCCTGTCAGTAGCTTTAATCTCGAGGGTACAGTCCATTCAGTGACTATGGCTCAAGATAGGTCCAGTGTGAATGTGGGAGGTGTCACCACCTCTGGGGCTTTTCCTCCTGGCTCTGGTGGAGGTCCTTTGGCTTGATTTGGGCACCGAGGCCAGACACACATGGCCAAGCAGCATCCACAGTCCACAAGCAGCAGACCGTATGTGTCCAGGGCACAGGGCCGCAGTGCTTGGCGTGGAGGTCTGTGGCCCAGCTCTCCTGCAGGGAGAAGTCCACGGTGTGACAGCATGTGTGTGTGCTGGCGAGGCGGGTATTTGGAGCTGCTGGCGCCAGCCAAAGGCGACGGCCCCTGTGGCCTGTCGGGGCACAACTTACGATAAATAAAAGACAGGGGCACTGGGGGACTGGGGTGGGACCAGGGAGGACATCAGTAGTATCGGTCCCGAGTCTGCCAGCTGGTCACCCAGTGCTTCTTGGTGGGTAGGGTGCTACCCGGGGGTGGGTAGCGCTCCTCCTCCCGGATCCGCACTGCGTGGTACTTGGGCATGATCCGGTAATAGTGCGTCCGCTTAAAGAAGTCACACTGGAGTTGGGGGGAGAAGTGGAAGAGCATCAGCATCTGGCCCCTGAGTCAGCAGGCAGACGGGCCCAGTCCTTTCCTTCCCCACCCAGGGGTCCTCAAAGCCAGGACCCCTGACCCAAACACATGCCATCTCCCTGCCCTGGGCTGCAGAGAGGTTCCCCGGCCCGGGTCCCAGAGGAAGGAGGAGTTGAGGAAGGTAGAGAGGAGAGGGAGAGTCAGATGGAGACAGAGCGGCAGCCGCTGGCATTGTTGATGGAATGGACAGGAAGGGTCGCCACCAACTCTGACCACAATGTTGGGAGGGGCCCCTGTGTCACTCAGAAAGGGCTTCCAGGAGGAAAAGCGCTGGTTACCAGAAGGAAGGTTTCCATCAGTCCCTTCCTGCTCTGGAGGTGGGTACGGGGGTGTAGATCATTCTGGCCTTTAGAGTCGGGCTACCTTGCGCCGTGACTCCTCTCCAATTCTAAGAAAGCAAAGGGGCCTATGCAGAAGGATTTGTGGCTACCTCCTGGGGTCCCAAGTCCTGGAGGGTCTCAGGAGGGAGGCTGGTGAGAGCAGATACCCCGAGCTCCCCCAGGGTGTGGAAGGGGTACTGAGTGGCCTGCTCTTTGCGGGTGGTGCTGGGGACAGACTGAGGTGCAGAGAGGGCCCATAAAGGAAAAGGAGCAGATAGGACAGTCAGAGTCCCCAGTCAGATGAGGGCTCAGGGAAGAGGGCCCGGAGACCGTGTTACCCGGGTGGGCTGGGGGGCGGGGGGCTGCCCCCCTCAGTAGTCGTCAGTCAGCCTCTCTGTCTCTGACGGCTGGCTCTTCATCTCCGCCTTCTGCCTCTTGGCTTCATACAGGGCGCGAGTGCGGGCTCGCTTGAAGAAGCCGCACTGCGGAGGGGAGGAGGTGGGGAGGGGCCATCAGGAGGGGCTGGGGGTCCTGACCAGCAGTACTCATGACTGGGGCTTAGGGTCAGCTAGTCTGGATGCCTGAGTCCCAGCTCAACTTGGTGGAAGGGCCAGAAGCCAGAGCTCCTGGGTTCTCATTTCAGCTTAGAGGTCTCCCTGCTTAGCCCAAGAGGGAGCAGCCCCACAGGTGAGATGAGTGGGACATGGGTGAGCAGGTGAGAAGGTGGGAGGACATGAGGGAAGCTGGGGGGAGGGAGAAGTAAGGAATGGGCTGAGGGACTGTTGGTGAGGGTCTGCTGGCAGGAGGTCCTGCAGGGGGAATGCCAGTGGGGGGCGAGGGGTCCTGACCTTCCACAGCAAGAGGATAATCAGTCCAAGCAGCAGCAGCCCAGCACTGACGGCCACAAGCACCAGCCACAGCTCGATCTCGGGGGGCAGCTCCTCCACCAGCTCGGAGTCAATATCCACGGAGAACTGTTAGGGAGAGAAGGGTTTCCACCCTTAGTCCCCAGCTCACTTTCCCAAGGCTGCCAGGTCCAGGGCCCTGCTGTTTGACCTACTGCCAGTAGGGGGCACTCGGGAACTGGATAAAGCCCCTTCCTGCCAGACAACAGAGCCATGGATTTCCAGGTTTCTCTCCCAAGGTGCAGCCTTCTTTCTGGGAAGCAGGGTGGAGTCTGGGTTTCTAACCCGCATGTCCCAGCTGGGGTACTAGCTCCATCCCTGAAAGGCTGTGTCCTAGTACCGGTAATTTTACCTCTCTGAATTTCTACCTCCTGTTCTCTCATGAGAGATCTCGTAAGGGATTCATTGTCTAGCAGAGTGGCCAAAAACATGGATCCTGGAGCCAGACTACCTGGGTTCAAGTCCCAGTTATGCTCTTCAGTAGCTGTGTGTCCTTAGAAAAGTTACTTAGCCTCTCTGTTGTTCATCTGTAAAATGAAGATTATGAGACTAAAACCTACCTCATAGGTCCCTGGGGAGAGTTAGATGTGTTTAACAGGAATAACGGCTTTGAGCAATACCTGGCATTCAGTAAACACTCCATAAATATTTACCAAAAAAAACCCAAAATGCATAGCATACAGTACCATTTTCCCCCTACAATGTGTTTATATGTATGCATATTTTAATATATATTTAAATATAGAGAAAAATATTCATTCTGATTATACTTGATTACTTCTGTAAAATTATTTTATTTTTTAAATGCAGATGATATAAAGAAAATGAAAGATTCCTGATAATTACACTCCCTAGAAATAACTATCTTCAAAATTTTGGTGCCTTTCTTTCCATGTTTTCCATGTATGTCAAACATATAAACTTTTTTCTTCCACATAAATGGGCTCTGTGTGTACCACACACGCTTCTGTCCTATCTGTTCCTCTTCCTTTTTCATTCAGTATCATCATCTTTCTATACCAATTAATAAAGATCAACCTAATGTCTTCTGATGACTGCATAGTCATTGCAGGAAATGTACCACAATTTATTGACCCAATCTCCTACTAAAAGACATTTAGATTGTTTCCAATTTTATGCCATTATAAACAATTATAAATAATTTTCTAAATCCCCATATATTTATCTTCACATTATTAGCTCCTTAAGATACATCATCATGTGCTGGATAAAGGGAAATGTGCATTTAAAATTTTAATAGATATTGACAAATTCATCTCCAAAAAGAACTCATTAATTTAGATCCCAATCAATAGTATGTCCTTCTATTTTATCAGCAGCAGAGAGCATTATTCTTTTTAATATTTTCCAATCTGATAAGAAAAATCTGGTGGCTTTTTTTTTATTTCTTTACTATTGAGTTGAACATATATTTCACACAATGTATAATGCCTATTTACTTCCTTTTATCTTTACATATTAAAACTAGAGTACCCTCTCTTTTATTGTGTACAGATTTACAATTTCATAAATTATGTCTCATTTTTCCTTTATGACTTCTGGGTTTTATAGAATAAAGCCCTCTCCCCATAATTAAAAATTGCTATTAAGTAATTTTCTGAACTTTCTTTTGGCATATTAGGTTTCATTGCCTCTAGTTAAATAATAAATCTAACTCAAATGTAACTCAAATTGTTTGTGGTGTGGGGCATGGTTTGTCTACTCTCCAAATGTGTTCTCCAAACACTACTTCATAATCCACCTTTCTCCACTGATGAAAAATGCCCTCTGCATCATAAAATGAATTTCCATCCATTCTATTGATCTTTCTGGCCCTTCTTCCACTGTCCCACTGTCTGTATTTATTGTAGGAAATGTACTGTAATGTATTTAATCAACCCTCCACTCCTGTGCCCATCTCCCTTTCCACCCTATTTAAGACAAAATCTTAGCCATTTTGTCATACTTATTCTTCAAGATGTAACTCAGAATCAAGTTTGGGAACAATTTTTTCAAGTTTCGCTGAGATCGAATTTCTTCACGGAGATGCCATTGGGGTCAGACAAGCCTAGCAGAGGTTTGCAATCCTGGCGGCACGTTAGAATCACTGGGGGGGGGGGGGGGGGGGGGGGGGGGGGGGGGGGGGGGGGGGGGGGTTTATACACATGTGCACCAGGGTCCCCCCTCCGCAGACTCGCAGCTCACTGCTCAGGGGCGCAGTCCAGACCGGAAGTCGCCCCGAGGATTCCACAGCTGAGTGTCGAAAGTGCCCTGGAAAGATGGCCTCCCTCCCACACCCTGGCCCGTCAGCCACTGCTACTCCTGCAGAAGCTCACTCACCGACACAGTCTTGTTCTCCATGTTGATGCTGGGGATGCTGGTTCGGAGGAACAGGGTAGCCCAGCTGGTGACAGTGACTCTGTCAAAGTCCCTGTAATCCTGCAGGGGTGAAGGTGGAGGAGGCCAAAAGCTTCATGTCATGAAACAGGGACAGAAACACTCAAGCACTAAGCTCTTTCTTGCAGACAGCTTGCTATCAAGTTCTGTCTCCAGTGAAGAAGAGCTGAATGGCAGGGACGCCGGCACTCGTTCTGAGTCCTGCATACACTACCCGCCCCACTTCCCTCTGAAAGGCTTGTCTTGGTCTGTGATTTTCAAGATGGCTTTTTGGGGCTGGGAGTTCCCCACGCTCCTGAATAAAGCTGATTGATTCTTTCTTGCACTAAGCCCTCCACCTTCCTTGGATTTGCCTTGCAGATGGCCTGGGCTGAACATTGGCTGGTAACAAGGGGTGGGTCAAAAGAAGCAGCTGAGGCCCCTCCAAGCCCAACTCCTGCCCCTAAGCAACCTCCCCTACCCCTCAGGCACTCTCCCACCAGACAGCAGCAGCACTCTGAAGAACCTGCCAGCCAGGCCTCTCCCCCTCATATACCAATGCACATCACTCATCCATTCACTCATTCATTCATTCCTCTGCACATCAGGTCCTAAGCTGGAGGCTGGAGACAGCAGAGACCCCGAAGGTCACCACCGAAGTCAGGTCTGTGGACCACACTGGGCCACTCGCCTGCTGTTGTGAATTACTTGGGCACACAGCCATGCCCACTCATTCCAAAGTGTTTGGCAGCTTCTGCTAGGATGGCAGAATTGCAACAGAAACCACGTGGCGAAGTCAAAAGGATATAATATCCTAGTCACCTACAGAAAAAGCTGAGACTAGGTGGCATGAGGAGGCTGCAGGTGAGTGACTGTAACCCAGAGCAGCTAGGTCTGATCCCAGTGTGGTAAGCGGCATGGGCGGCTTCTGAGAACGTTCTGTGGCTGTCCAGAGAAGGGGGGTCATTTGGAGCTGGAAAAGCCAGGAAAGACCTCACTGGTGGTGAAGTGTCTGAGAGAGAACTTAAAGGCTGAACAGGGGTTTACATGCGGAGATGATGTGGGGGAGACGACACTGCCGGGGGGGAAAGGCTGAGGCCACTGCAGGGAGGCGGGACAGTAATGGACACACGAATGGTCCTTCTGGCTGGAGACAAACTTCATGTCAGGCCCACACACAGACACAGAAAGTAACAGCTACGGGTAGACCACCTGTCAGACGACACACTGATGGCACTGTCACGCACGAACAAGGCCTTGCTGTGAGCCGGCCCCACCCGCTCTCGTGCTCTCTCACCTCGGGTGGGTGGCAGACCCAGGCACTGACCTCGATGAAGGTGCTGTTCCATACTCGTGCCCTCACTGTCACATTGGTGATGACGGGGGCGTCAGGAATGAGGCACTCCAGCCATACACAGCGGGTCTTGTCACTCCTACAGCTCTGAGGCGGGCAGGGAACACAGCACATAGACAGTTGGGGTCTCCATTGATTCTTCACGCTTCACCCTCACCCTGGCTGACCCGACGGAGCCTGACCGCACTCCTTCACTCATGCACCCCAGTCACCCCGACACCTAAGATTTTAGGCGGCCTGTGGGCTCCGCACATCTAGGTGCCAGGGATGTGGATCACGTGAAATGTGATCCCTGCTCATGCAGATGGGGCTTGCCCCTCCCACACAGTGTGGTTCCTGCCAATTCTTTTCCCCTGGGGCACCACCTCCCACTGCTCTACCCAGCAAGGCCCCAACTTGCTTCCCAGGCCCGTTTCTCTCTCCTTTCCTATAAAAGGTGCCGGCAACACCCCAGCTCCCAACTCTACCTCCACCCTGCCTCTCCCCATTCCCCAGCCCTACTGTTTAAGGCCTTGAGCCCATCACCCCAACAGGCCGAGGCTCCTGGGAACAGAGCCAATGTCTCATCCTTTGTCCAGTGCATTGGTTGCTCCCACAGGGCAAGGGCAGAGGGATACCCTTAAGGGCAGGAAATGAGTGCCCCCTCTGACTGGAGAATCCTGGGGGCAGGGGCTATATTATTTCATCCAGATGGGGTCTCCCAGGGAGTCTGCTATTTCCCTTGCCCCTTGTGCTCCTGGTGCCTGCATACCCTGTAACAGATGGGCACGATCCTCTCCAGCTCCGCCCTGGCCACTCACCAGCTTGGTTTCAGACTTGGCCTTTTTGGCAGCAGCCAGAGTGACTGGTGTAGGGCCCTGGCCTCCACCTGGGTCCAGCTGTCGCCGCCTGCGCTGTCGAGATGGCGTCTTTTCCGTAGGGTCCTGAAGAGGGAAGAAAGATCTGCTGGGAGGAAGGAGGGAGAGCAGAGGTGGGGAGAGGAGGAAAGGGCAGTGGAAAGCAGGCACTCAAAGGGCAGAGAGGGGAAGACCTTTCTTCCTGGCAGCATCACATGAGAGGCGAATAAAATATCTCCCCTGAGCCCTTACCGTGTGGGTGAGATTGAGAGGGTTGACAAGGTCTCCGGGTGGCTGGCATAACCAGGACCCATTGCCATGGATGGTGATCTCTGTCGGGTATAGCAGCCACTTGCCATTCGTGACTTCATAGGGCCACTCCAGCCCTAAGACCAGGGTCCCCAGGGCTGCCAGCCCTTCTCCCATCGGGCCCACCTGTGGGCACAAGGGGTGTCATGACCATTGTTTTCTGAAAAAACACCTCCATCTCACCAGCCCCTACCCCTCACACCCTTGGACCCAAGACCCTGAAAGAAAGCCCCCAACACCCTTCCCAGGACTCTCCAGCCCCAGGTCCAGAGGCCCTCTTACCTGGAACTCATACTTGAGAGGGCTTCCCACGTCCTCAAAAGTGTCCATGCCAGACTCACCCTTCACTGTCCCTCCAAAGAAACTTTGTAGTCGGTGATTCACCCTAGTGGTAAGAAAGACGCTACAGGGATGGCAGAGGGGGTGGGCACCAAGGTCCAATAACTAGCTACTCTGACACAGGCAGACCTGAGATCAGTCCTAGCTCTGCCCTTTGCCAGCGTGTGGCCTCATGCAATGATCTACCCTCTCTGAGACTCAGTTTGCTCATCTGTAAAGTGGAGTGAATAGTAGTTACTGTCTCACGGGCTCTAGCAATGAGATGATGTATAAAAACCTTCAACAATGGGCTCTCAAGAAATGGCGGGGCCACAGCACCCCCTTGGCCCCAGAGTCGCTGATTCCTCAGCTGCTGCCATGGCACATGGGAAGTAACAATAGTGACAATGACAGTCATGGCTGCTGCTGCTAAGGGAAGGGACACCCAAGGGAAGTGGAGGCCTGAGAATACGAAGAGGCCAAGAGGGCTGTGTCAGAGGAGCTTGGTAGACGCCCTGGAGACAGGGGAGCCCTAGTTCAGGCACAGCAGGCTGGGAGAAGAGGTACCCACATGCTGAGTGAGGCCTGGAGCGTGTAGTCCACCAGCAGATTCAGGGTCACGGGCCGCAGGTTGTCCTGATGACTTGACCTGGGGAGGGAATGCCGGGAGTCGGGAAGGACATGTGTCACTGAGGCTGGGGCTGCAGGAGGCCCCAGGACATCTCACTCCTGATGCAGCTTGTCCTCACAAGGTCACTCACGTGGAAAGCTGCAGCTGTGCCTGGAGGTCCCTTGTGTGCAGGGTCACCCCGATGACCTCAAAGGTGATGAGCAGCTCCATCTGCCATGAGGGTCAGGGAGGCAGACAGGGATGTTTGTAGCCCCGCAGGGATGAAACTGTGGGGTGGGGGGCTGAGTACTCTGCTGGGAGGTGGCACTCTGGCCTCCACCTCCTCCTTCCATTCCGGGTCAGGGTGCTTACACATCCCCACCCCTCTTCAAGCACTCACCTTCCTAGCCTCATTTTTCCTCCCCTTTCCCTGTTTTCTCCACCAGTGACACTTCTGCTATATTTGACATTGAGTGAGTTACTGACACTTTCTAAGTCATTTCCTCTTTTGTAAAACAGCATCCAAACCCTCAGCAGGTGTGAGAATTATATACAAGAAGCAGAGTGTTAGGCTCGAGGTCTGGCAATAGTAGGTGCTCAGTAAAATTGGTTTCCTTGCCTCCACCTGCTCTAGCTTTGTACATAGCTCCCTATGGGCCCTACTTTGAGTATCTGGGCCTCTCATCACTGCTAATGCTTCTCCCCCTCCCCCAGGGAGGTTCTGCTTCAAGGAAGCCCAAGATGCAGATAGGATCCAGGATAGGAGTTCAAACGAGAAACAGGTGGGGACCCAAGAGGACTGGGAGGGTGTGGCCAGTGCTCACCCTCTGATTCCGTTTGAAGGGGTTCCCCAGATCGCAAAGGATGGTCTCGTTCTCCTGGCAGGCCCCAGACTGAGGAAAGAAGTCGAATCAGGCCTGGTGGTCAGAGCAGGACTTGTCCCGCCCCTCCACTGTGGGACAGTGTCAGAAGCACTAGAGACCTGAGGACTGGATTCCCCTAGTAGCAGAGATGCTGCAGGCGCCAAGGAGGCCCGGCCCAGAGGAGGGGTGGATACAAGGAACAGAAGAAAGCGACACGCGTATCTAAGGTGGCAAATACGAAGGGAAGCGAAGCGAAGCGAAGCGAAGGCCTGGTTGGGCTCTGAGCATGACCCAGGACACTCACTGGGCGGACTGAGGACAGCAGAAGGACGGGCGGCACCTCCACGGTGAGAAGCGCCTCGTGGGCGTCTTCCCCAGCCCGCTCCCGGCTCGGGGTATTAGTCACATTGACGCTCAGAAGCAGTTTCCGGAGGACGTCTCTTCCATACTGAAGCCTGAAGAGGGAGGAGAGCCAGACTGACCCCAAAGGCTCTCCAGCAGGCGCTCCCCATATCTTTTAGGTGAAGAAAACTTTCTCAGGACGGACGCGCCCCACCCTTTAGTCTCACCGTCCTTTTCTGGCCAGTGAAGGCCAGCTTTACACACCCTACGGGTGAAAGCCCCTCCACTCTTACGAGCCTCCCTGAGGCCCCGCCCCGGTCACTGAGGCCCCACCCCTCAGATCTTAGTTCGTCCCTCCGATCTCCCTGACCAATAGAGTTCCACCCTTCAGTTGCTGTTAGCCAATGAGGCCCCGCCCCACACTTGGCCAATCAGCGTTGCCCAGAGCGCACCTGCTCAGTCGTTGTCCCTGCTCCGATTGGAAAGCCGCCCGCATCTGCAGGTTGCTGTCACATTTGTTGTCTGGTCCGCACTCCTTCTGGAACTGGACCTGGGGGAGGCGGGAGGCATGAGGGACCCAGCACCCGCAGAATCCTCTGGTCCCACAGCCCTCCCAGGCCCCGCCCTCCCGTCCTGGCCCCACCCACCTCGGTTTGGTTCTGCAGACCCTGCGCCTGGTTGAGGACCGGGTAGGGGTCCAGCGAACGCAACCCCAGGCGGGGGCGCTCCGGCAGCCGCAAAGGTAAAGAGTAGTTCATGGAGATGATGATGGGACGGAGTTTGTCCCGGATGTTGTCCTGGGAAGGAGAGAAAGCTGAGCCCTGCTCTGCTCTGCTGTCCTCTGACAATGAAACTTCACCCAGCCTGAACCCTCAGGGAAGAGATGAGGTCCCCTTCACCCTGAGAACCCCTCAGTCAGGCTAAACCCCTCTCTGGTCCGATCACCAAATTGACCCCCTTCCTCCCACCTTGATTCACAAGGGAGGACATAGGGTTCTTCCTCCCCAGAGATTCCTGGTGGGGTTGTGGGGGGTGAGTCTCCGTTCATCCCTGGGGCCCCCAAGTTAAGCTCTCCTCTTCCACTCTAAGGTCCCAGAAAGGGGCTGAGCTTGATCCCCACTCACAGACTGCTTGTCGGAGAGCTAAACCAACACCCCCACACCCCTCACTTTTCTCAGAGGTAATGAGCCTTTTGGTCCCACTCCCTACATGCTGAGTGCTATGGCCTCCCAGGCTGACCTCTTCCACCTCTGTGTCTGGGATGGGGAACTCCTCCAGCGATTATGGAGCCCATGTCCTGACCCTGTCCCCTCTCACCATCAGGAGCAGCTCCAGCGTCTGACAGCGCATCTCAGGCATGGAGAAAAGACCGTGCAAGACAGCCGACTGGCTGCGTGCAAAGCGAAGCCGGGGTGGGCGGCGGTCCCGGTCAGCCTCCAGCGTGTAGGCCAGGGCTGCAGATGGACAGGTAGGTCAGCAAGCCGCCAGGGGAGCATACCCCCCTTGCCTGTGCCCCAGCACTCACTGATGTTCCTCCTGTAGTTGGGATTCCCAGCACTCTGGTTGTAAGCAAAGCATAGCTCCACCTGCACACTGTTGGGGGGCAGGGGATGTACAGAAGGGTGTGGTCACAGTCTGACCCAGGTTCCAGCTTTCACCTCTTCAAGGGAAAGGTAGGGGCAAGACTGGCGAGCCCACAAAGCTGGCCTGGGATGTCTCCAGACTCATCCCTCTTCTCTCCCATTAGAGGCCTCGAAAACAGGGCTAGAGGCTGCCAAATGGGAAACTGAGGCCCTGGGAGTAGGACTTGGAAGTCAGTCCATTGCTGACCCAGCCCATCTCCTTCCGCCCAAGCCTCCTGCTTTCCTGCTGTCTCCCTTTGTTTTCTGATCCAGCATCCTCATTTACACAACAACTCTGGAGTCATCACCATCATTATCATCACTTAGGATGTGCAGGGCACTGTGCTAAGGGCTTTTTGTGCATTATCTCATTTAATTATCACAACACTGTAAATTGGTATTAATCTTAATTGTTTTACAGGGAAGGGATCTGAGGCTCAAAGAGAAGTCATTTTCCCAAGGTAGTTCTCCTTTTCCACATCTGTCACCTAAGTGTCTCCCTCTTCCCTTGCCTCACTCCCCCGAGCCAGCCCCTCCCAGCAGTAGCACAGCTGGGGCCTGAGCCAGGCAATCCAAAGCTCTCCCTAAGTACCATGCCCTGCTGCCCTCCAGTTAGTTAGCCCTTTACCTCCTGCAAGGAATTTTGCTCTTTAATGAGGTTTAGTAGGGAGGGTACTGCTTACCCTGAGAATCAGCCCTGTGATGGTGGGATAACAGGGATTGCCAGGAGAGGGCTTTGGGAGCCAGAGCCCCTCCTGAGGGCAGAGCGGTAGCGGAGAGTCTCACCAGGAGTTGGCGTTGCAGAGTGAAGGGTCCAGCACTGATGGCCTGGCCACCAAGGTCCTGTGCAGGATGTTGATGACAGGCCGTGCCCTGCAAAGAAAACACACAGACATCAGTGTCTGCTGCCTGCCTGGGCAGGGCCAGGGCTGGGGTTCCGGCTTCCGTGGCCCTGGTGCCGACGGTGGACAGAGATGGGGTTGCGGGCGATGGGGCTGGCGTGGAGAAAGGCCCCTCTTTGCTGTGGCGCGGGCTCACCGCAGCAGCACGATGCGGTCCGACAGGCTCCCCACTAGCAGGTCCGGGTAGAAGTTTTCATCCACGTCCAGCTGTCCACTCAGGGAGTAGCCGAAAGTGTCCAAGCCAGGCAGTCCCAGATCCTCTCCGTGGATTACCTGGGGTTAGGGGGAAGCAGCAGGGACAGGCTCGGGGTGGGCTTGGGAAGTGGGGCCCAGGGGCACGAGGGAGGAGGTGGGTGAGGAGAGGACCTTCCATACCTGCTGGGGCTGCCTGAGGAGTCCGCTGGAGCTGCTGTGGTAGACGTACACTTTGCCTTTTCCCTCAAATGGGGCTCCCACAGCAATGTCTGGGGAAGAGAGGCAAGGCATCAGCTCAGATACTGTGAACCCCATGTCCCCCCATGTCCCCCCAGCCCTGTGCTCCAAGCCACAGAGTCCAGCAGGCATTGACCTCCCCTGCCAGGCAGCACTGGGAGCAGCAGGGAACAGTGCTGTGTGGTGCAGGGTACAACTGGGAGCTTCGGGCCCCTTACTTCCTCCTTTTACATGTAGGAAAGTAGGTTCAGGAGAGGGAAGTGACTTACCCAAAGTCACACAACAAGTTCGTCACAGGCAGCCCGCACTCAATTGCTGACCACTGGCTTTCCCTTGTTCTGGTGCCTCTGTCACCCCAGCTGCCCCCGCCAGAGGCTGTGCTAATGACCTCCACCCTCATGGTCACAGGAGCAGGGGCTCCCCATGGTGACCTGCCAGGTAGTAAGCATGAGCTCATCTCAGGTAACCCTCACAAGAGAGCTGGGCTGTTACTGCAGCCCCCACTTTATAGACTCAGAAAGCCCAGAGTCACACCGGCATGGACGAGGGAAGAGGGTATTCTAGGCCTGTGTCTGTCTAACACCAGGGGCTGGGATTTTAATGACAACGCTATGTGAACTTTACTTGTTAAGAATGTTCAGACTTTTTAAATACATTCCAACCATTATTTCCACAAATAAATACCAAACGTTTTATTAACGTTTTAAACTTTACTGAATTCCTTCTAGTTTCCTCCTTTGGATCTGATAAGGCCTAAGTAACCAGATCAAGCTTGTTAGAGAAAGTATATAAAGGAAAAAAATCCTCAGCAGAAACCAGGTGTCTTATATAGTACATGTTTGGACTCTGTTAATAGAACTTTCTGGAACGTATTTTTGATCTTGGAATGCTCTTCTGCCTTCCTTTTGGATCTTGGTAATGTTCTGGGAAGCTGAGGTTGTCAAGAAATTGACTTCCAGATAGGCCAGGTGCTCCCTGGTTCAACCCCTTGATCTGTCCCTCCCCAACACTCCAGATCTGACTGGTCCTCAAGTCCTGCAGAGCACTAGTGACATCCCTCCATCTGGGGCTCTCCCTAGTCCCACCTCTTAACATCCCACACCTGATATATTACATTCTTGATCTGAATGCCCCCAGCATTGCTCCCCTACATCTTCCTCCAGCATCATCTCTCCCCACCCCCAGGTCCCAGGGCTTTCATAGCCTGTGCCTCAGCCACGGAGCACAAAGGGGAAGTGGAACGATATTTCAGGATACACAGCTATCCCAGCATATCGCTGCCCACAGCCCTCTCTGGACACACCCCTCCACCATTACCCAAATATAAAGCCCCAGTTCCTCTGCCTGGTTTTCAAAGTGTCCAGCCCACCCCACTGCCTCTCAAGCTTCATCTCTGACATGGACACCCCACACCTGCTAGATCTGGACACAGGCAAGTACCCCACACTCATGCTGTGCCCCTCTTCCCTGCATGTGTGCACTCAATCAGCTTTCGATGCCCAGCAGGACACCCATTCCACCAGGAGGTCCCCAAAGCTCGCCCCTGCTTGTCCTCTCTCCAGCACTGCTGTGAGCACCCTCCGCCCCAGCCTGGGCCCCATACCGTCTCCCTTTGGGACTATCCAGCCTGGCATACAGCTGGCAGTGGAGGTGCTGGGGCAGGAGTGCTGGCTCATACCCTGGAATCCGTCCTGGTTGATGTCACCAATGTTGGCCACAGAGAAGCCGAAGGCGGAGTGACCGGGGCCATGAAGGATCAGGGAGGGCTTGGCAGGGAAGGAGGTGCCTGCCTGGTTCATGAACACATAGAGGGCACCTCCTACTTCCTCTTTCCGGTCAAAGTAGTAGGGGGCACCCACCATGAGGTCCTGCCATCTGCACAGGAGAGGAGGAGAGGGAAACGGGAGTGTGAGCTCAGCCCTGGATGTGCAGTACCACTCTATTTAGCAGGTATAAGGGTGCCCAGGGAACACGGCTGTGCAAACGGCACCTCTGGCCATAGATCATGGCAAGGACATGAAAATGCAGACATGCCCTGTCAAATAGAAAACACATGTCACAGAGAAGCCACACAGGCAAAGATCACACCCAAACAGACCACAACCACTAGAGTCATACAAAGGACAGGCACAGACGGGAGCTGCAGGTGTTATACAAATGACATGCAAATGCCCAAAACCTGATTGAAATCAACATGCAAAATTGACTTGCAAAGCCCTGCAAATAGCATCCAAACAAAGGCACAACTGCACACCTCCCAGTCTCTGCCCTGGCTTGGGCAAGTCTGCCCCCCTCACCATTCTCCCTGGTCCCAAAGAACGTTCCTGGTTTCTCACCCATCATTGTTCAGGTCTGCCAGGGCAATGGTGCTGCCGAAATAGGCGCCCACCTGTGTGCCCTCCAGCACCTGCCTCCTCCGCAGGTCTCTGCTTCCCTCCTGGCTCAGCAAGAAGACAGCGCCTGTATGTCGGTGCCGTGGGGCACCTGTCACAATGGTGATGTCTGTGGGGTGCAGGATGGCGGTGCCCACCTGCATTGTGTACCCTGGGTTGGGGGAAAGGTAGTTAATCAAGGCCCCAGTAAGCTCTCTCCCCTTCCTCTTTGGCTCAACCCCTCTATGTCTCCCCCCATTATCATAAGGACTTTGCATCTTGGGTGCATACAGATGGTGCTCAATGCATGTGTGCTAGTTGAACTAAATGTCACTAGTTGCATCAGGGCCCTGGCATCACTCTTCCACCAGGCATGAAGGTGAGAGGGCTAGTATGCCTGGGACTGAGCCGCTTCTTCTTCTGCCACCCATTGAGTCACCAGAACTAGACTCACCAATATAGAGGTTTCCTTGATCTTCTTGGTCCTTGTAACTATATTCAGATAAATCCCAGTCCTTCCGCTGAATCAAGTAGTTGTTTCCTTTACAGGGGAAGGGAGCATAAGTCACCAACCTTTTCCTCCACCCTGTCCTGGACCCCCTCCCGAGATAAGGATAATCATCTCCTTTATTTGTGAGGGCTTTGCTATCTGCAAATCACTTCCTCTTTATTTTAACAATTCTGTGAAGTAGAATGATGCCTCCCATTTTGCAGAAGAGAAAAACCAGTCTTCGGGATTGGGATGGGCAGGTTGTTGTGCATCCAGGGACGTGGGTACTAGACGATGTCCCCCAGGACCACCCCAGGGCTTGCCGTTCTTCTAACCATGAGCAGCCAGAGGCAGGGATGAGGGGTTGGAACTCCGGACACCTGAGAAGTGGTGTGTAGCATGGACAAGGGCTCCCCTTATCTGCAGGGCTCCCCTCCATCTTTCAGCAGCGGCCTGAAATCACAGATCGCACTGAACCCTATGTGTACTATGTTCGTTTCGAAACACCCATACCTGTGATAAAGTGTGATTTATAAGTTAGACACAGGAAGAGTAAGTAATAAGCAGCAATAATAAAAAACAGAACAATATACTGTGATGAAAATTATGTGAATGTGGTCGTTCTCTCTTAAAACACCTTGTGCGCACTCTTTTCAGACTGTGGTTGACTGTGGGGAACAGAAACCAGGGAAAGTGGGGGCCCGGATGGGGAGGCGCTGCTGTAGTTACAGTCTGGGACTCAACACAAGGGCGCACTCTGCAGCCCCCAAAAGCGCCCTGTAAGTGCTGACGTGACAGCTTATTGGTGATAAAGGGGGAAAGCAGTAGAACAGCATGCTTCATGTGTGTGTGATGTGTGTGAGTGTCAATGTGTGTGTGTGTGAGCGTGCATGTGTGTGTGTGTGTGAAAGACACCAGCATGTTCTAACCTGGAAGGATCCATAGGTACTCTGACCAAATCCTGCTGTGCTGTTTAGTAGTCCTACCAGGATTATAATTTATTTTATGTTTTAAATGTTTATTTTTTATGTTAATATCGCATTAAAATTATTAAGCTAGAGTTAGATGGACCTGCATTCCACAGTTCCGCTTTCATGACTCAGTGTTGGCCTTGGGTCCCCTCCTTCACTGCTCGGAGGCCCAGTTTTCTGTAAAATGGGTAGAGTAATATTTGCCTCGGGGGAGTATTTTCAGAGCAGTGAAAACATGCCTCGGGGGAGTATTTTCAGAGCAGTGAAAACACGTGTTGAAAGCCCCAGACACAGTAAACACTTTCAAATGGTGGAGGTGGCGGTTGCCGATCTTGGCCAAGGGGTCCTATCTCGCCTGCCTTCTGGCTGGAGGGGCTAACCGGGGTCTCTGCTCCTCCTTCCTTTGCCCTGGCCCCACCTTTCCAGTTGTAGGCGCCGGGGGCGCCGAAGAAGACGGTGTTCTGGGTGAAGCCGCCGCTGGTGCCCAGCTGGCACATGCCCGTCTCCAGGTAGCCGGTGTTGCTGTTACACATCTCGTTGTGGTAGGCCTGCCAGTCGTCGCTGGCGTCCAGCTGCAGGTCATTGCCCCGCACATAGCACTTGCCCACCATGTGTCGCTGGTCCTCTGCCCCCGACCACAGCACCTGGGTGTAGCGGTGGGCACAGACCTGGGGACGCCCCCCAGCACACAGCCTGAGTCTGCGGCCGGGACCGGGGCCTGCTGGCTGTGCAGGTGAGGAGCTGACATGGGCTCCTGGCTTTTCTGTTTTGTTTCGTTTTTTAAGGGAAAGGTGCAGGCAGGAATGAGGGCGAGCAGGCGAGCAGGCAGGCAGGCAGGCAGGAGGACGAGGAGGAGGAAGCACTTTTTTTTTCTTATTTTGATTTAGTTGCTCACACTGGTTGTCTCCCCTGGGCCCGGGACTTGAACCCAGGGGTGTGTGGCTTGCTCCTTTGGAGGCCACTGACCTCCCCACTGCTCCACCAAGAGCGCCCTCCTGGCGCTTCTTTCCTCCCACGGGGCTGCCTGCGCCTGCCTCCTGTGACTCAGAAATCTGCTCTGAGGGTTGGGAACACATTTTGGAAAACCAGAAGGTACTGGATTTGAGCGCAGCTGAGAGATCTTAGCAAAAGGAAAAGGAGGAGAGGAAGAAGGAATGTGGGGTTCAGGTTCTTGGGTCTAAAAGGAACTAGATGCCAAGCAGATTAAGGAACTCGCTTCTCTGCTGTCCCCAGATGACCCAACCCTCTTCGTGAAAGGACCATTATTAAAATAACAGCAGCTACCACAGCAGTAGCAGCAGCTAAAATTTCATGCTTACAATACAGCAGACATGCTAGGCGCTTCACATGTTAACTTTTATTTCTTTATTTAGAGGAAAGGTGCAGGCAAGAATGAAGGTGAGCAGGCAAATAGGCAGGCAGGAAGAGAGAGGAGGAGGAGGAAGAATTTTATTTTATTTAGCTGTTCATTTTGGTGGTTCCTCCCTGGCCCCAGGACATGAACCCAGGTCCTAAGGAGGTATGTGGACTGCATCAGATGGAGGCTGCAGACTTAACCACTAAGCCATCAGGGTGCACCACACATACTAACTTTTAAGCCTACTGCCACCCTTGTGCAGTAGGGACATTTATTTCTCCTGTTTTAGATAAGGCGAAGCAGGCACAGAGAACTAAGAACTAAGTTGCTACCTGAGATCGCACCTCTAGAGATGGAAAGAAGATTGAAACCCGGGCTGTGGCTCGGAGGCCTGAGCACCAAAGCCTCAGGCTGCACTGCCTCGCCTGCCTCACCTCTTTCCTGGCTCACTGGGTGCTCCATACGTGGTTACTGGGCAAACCAACCAGAATAGGCTGTTTGTAAAACAGCCGTGGGGCCAGGCAAAATCCAGCAACAGGCCTAGTTCTTCAGTATTTGCTTTTCTGTCCCCTTCCAGCCGTGAGCTCCACCACACAGCAGGCATGCAGTGAGTTCTCATAAAAACATGCTGGATGAATGAACGGGAGAGCCGACTGCTGCCGAAGGACCCGGGATCCAGGTCTGCCTTAAATGGGCTCCTAGACCCACCCCACCCACCGCCGGGTCAAGAGCACTTTCAGTGAACAGAAGCAACCCCAGAGCTTAAAACAGTGATCAGGGTGAAAGAAATCACAGCAGTGATGACTGTGGGGCCATGAGTGGTTGCAAGGGACACACTTTCTGAAGCAATGTATTTCTTTAATGGGTGTTGGTTGCATGTCTGTATAATTTATCAAAACTCATTGGAACTAAAAATCTATACATTTCACTGTTATGTACGTTAAAAAAAAAAAAAGAAACAAAAGTGCATCTGGGACTCAGACATTGGGACACAGGGGCTAAAACTGAATCATATGGGCAGGAGGTGACAACTGACAGCAGGGAGTGGCCCCTAAACCAGAGCCACATGAGCTGGGGTCAGCAGGGCTATGCCTCTTCCGCCAGCCAGCTTCCCAGGAAGGAGCATGCCCAGACACACTGCCTGAGGCCCTCTCTGCCCTTTCCTTCTCACAGTCTCCTCAGCTGCTTCCCACGAAGGGCGAGCACCCTGGGAGGGGGCAGGGAGGATATGGGTGATTCAGACAGGACTCGGGCCCTGCTGAGTCCTTGGGACAGCGCCAGATCCTGCCCCCTCCCCACAAGTACGGATCAAGGGACACACATGCCCATGGAGTAACAGAAGCTGACATCTGCAAGGCCCAGCTCACACACTGAGGACCCCTCTCCTGCCCGCCACTGCCCTGGGAGATGAAGGAAAGAGCTGCTGGGGATGCCACTTACCAAGACTCTGCCTGCAGTGCCCTGGCTGGCCACAGTCACTCCAAGCCACATGTCCTCAATGATGTGAAAGTCAGGGTCACCTGTGGGCACGAGAGGGCACCTGAGCCAGTGCACCCCATCCTCCCAGTGCCCAGAGCCTCCAGAGAGCAGGGGTCGGGTAGTCCCTCTTGGACTCTCCATTCCAGCGAGGCAGACCCCTTAGTCCCCTTCTCCAGGCCACCATTCGTGTGAGCTCCAGAAACCCCTATGGTCCCACCCTCCTCCAGGGTGTCCTCTTCCCAGTCTGACAAGAAGTGACTGGAAGTAGCCCGGGTGGCTTCTAGCTCCTGTGGTGACCCTGTGCTACCCCCACCAGCGGGCTCCTGACCGGGCAGCCCATCCCCTCACTTTTCTCTGTGATGTCCATCCGCTCACAGTCGTCCTTGTAGGCAGTCAGTGGGCATAGGTACACAGCTCCAGTCCGGTTGGTATAGCCATCAGGTACAGCTAGGTCCCGGGGGGCACCAGTCAGGAGCCTGGAGGACAACAGGTCGGTGAGCCGGCTCAGACTCCCCACAGTCACTTCCAACTGGTTGCTGCTCAGTGAGTTTGCTGACCATCTGCTCTGTGCCAGGCTATGCACCAGACTCCGGGGTCGGGAGATCACGGCCCTGCCCATCACAGGGACCCAGTGTAGGAGACAGACACCTGCACACAGTCCATGCCTCATGAGAGGAAAGCAGGACCAGCCAGGTTCAGCATGGGGGACAGTCAGGGGTGGATGAGCCAGGGCACCCCATCCCCCTGTCTCTGTGCCAGGTTGTGTGTGGCAGAGGGTTCCAGGTCTGAGTGTGAGAATAAGACAAGGGTTCCTCAGGGGAGGAAGGGCACTGCAGGTAAAGCACGGCCTGTTCCAGGGTCTGGAAGGCTGAGCAAGCAGGGTGATTCAGGGACCTGCAGCCCTGGGTGCAGCAAGAGTCCAGGGACATGCCAAAGGACACGAAGCTGGGGAGGGAAGACATGGAGGGATACAGAGCCAGGGAGTGACATGGTCAGGCTGGGGTTTGGGAAGGCAGCTTTGGCCTTGGAGATGAAGGTGGACCAGAAAAGAACAAGACTGGAGAAAATCCTAGCCTGGTTCAACTTCGAGAGCTGAGAGCAGAGTGTGGGCTGCTGGAGACCTGGATTCTTCCTCTCTGAGTCATCTGAGGACTTATGTCTTGCAGGCTTGGGCCCCTTAGTGACCTAGGTGATGTCTACCCCCCACCCCATCTGGGACAGGCAAACAAGGCATGGGTGGGGTTGGTGCCTGACCCCCCACAGTGTGGCCCCAGGGCAGAGTTCTTAGAGGGTGGGCATGAGAGTAGTGATGGCCTGCCTATCTTTAAGGACCATAACTGCCAGTTCCCACAAGGATGCTTATGGTCCTGGCCTCCCACCCTATACCAGAGCAGTGACTGCAGGAGAGGCACGGCCTTGGCCATGACATAACATCTCCAAAGGCAGTCCTGGGACCCCTTCAGTGTCAGGATGCCTGCACTACTTGTTAGAAAGGCAAATTGCTCAGCCTCCCATAGACCATCTGAATGAACCAAGGCTAGATGCCTAGAGTCTGCACAGTCAACAAGCACCACAAATATTATGCTTGCTGGTTTTTGAGAACCCAGTTCCACCACCCTGTGCTGGCTTGGCATCACCTCCCTAACCCTGATGGACCGGCCTCCTGCACAGCAGGCACCTCCTAGGTACCCCTCCATCTGGCCCCAGCCACGCTGGCACCTGCCAGATTCCGAGTGCTGAGCTAGGCCCCACTGCAGCTCCTGCCTGGGACCTGAGGGTGAGGGTTTCAAGGGGTGGGCATGGCAGGGCCTGGGCATGCCAGGGCCTGAAGTTCCTCCTCCCGCTGGGTGTGAGGAATGCACGGCTTGGGGGTGCCGGGAAGAGGGTGGGCCCTCTGCCTGCATCTCACGTCACAGATCAGCCCTCACCCTGGGGAACTGATGCAGGGTGCAGGGGTGCAGCTTCTCTAGCAGAGCAGGGAGGCTCGCAGGGGGCCAGTGAGGTAGCCAGACCCTATTAGTCACTCTCTGTCTGTGCTAGGGAGGGTGCTTGATAAGTCTGCAGAGTGACCACCTGGGGACATCGTGCCTGACAGATGAGAGAAGGAAGCCACAGCCCATGGGAAAGGAAGCTCTCTGCCTGGGAGTCTAAGGTCCCGCTTCTGGGGTTTGTTCTGCCTCACGGGCAATCTCCTTTCCTTCTGAGCCTTGAGTGCCTCATCATCTATGAAATGGGGACAGCAGCTGTCCACCGACCTCTGGAGTTGTTGGGAGATAAAGGGTTCATTCTGGCTTTCTGGCTCAAAGCCATGGCCCACGATGTTCTGATTCCTTTAGAGACAGAACTGGCCCTCGCCCAGGTCCCCCTTCAGGGGTCTGGGAATATCTGCCCTATCAGATTAGGAACCCAGGAGCAGAGGGCAAAGGGCAGACTAGTTTAGTTGTTCAGAGGCAAAAAGGACAGAGTGTAAGCCGCACTTCCAGGGCCTAGGATACCAGGTGATTGCTAAGGTGGGGCTGGGATGTTGGCAGCTAGTTATTCTAGGATGGGAGCTCAGATTTGGCTGAAGGTGGAGGTTGTGGGTTGGCTACAATGACCTTGGAGGGGTCCCTGGGGAGGCCAAGTTTTTTTCCAGGGCATGCCAAGCAATGGGAGTGATGCTGCTGCCCTGGCCACCCCCTCCCAGCTCACTGGGAATGGGCTGAGGGACCCTCTCTTAGCCTCCCGGGGCACCATGCAGGCCAAGTTGAGTAAATGGCAACTGCATTGAAATAAGTCTCTTAACATCTATACCCTCCCTGCCCTCACCAGGCACCAGCTTTGTGCCCACTGATGGGCAGCAGAGCAGTGCCAGGGCCCTAATCCCAGCCCCACGTCCCAGGCCCCTCCCTCCCCAGAGATTCCACAAGGACCCCCCCAACCCCTCTGGAATATTTTTAGCTCCTACTTGGCCTGCTCAGAGGCCCTTTAAGGCCCTCTGGCTCGCAGCCCGGGATCCAATGGGTCTACAGCCAGAGGACTTGGAGTGGCTGGGGGAAGGCGGCTGTGCAAAGGGTCAGGTCCAGCTTCTTTCAGCCACAGTCCAGGTTTGGGAAAATCCAGAGGGTGGGAGACACCTTACTTTTATGCAAATGTGGTTCATGAATATGTAAGTGAGCACTTTGCTGCCTGCTGCTGGGTCTGGTCCAGCTTTCAGAGTCTCATAGCTGACCTCTCCCAGACCCCCACTGAGCCCACCTTCCCAGTAGTAGTGGGGAAGGGAGGCTAGATGGATGCTTTGCCCAGCTCTTGGAGGAAGGAGATTGGACTCCTCTCCTGGAGTATAGCTAGGCTATCAAGGAGCAGAGAGTTCCCCGCCCTAGAGACAGAGGGGTGAGTGAAATGACCTCTCAAGGGCTTTCAAACAGCTGCCTCTTCCCCCTCTTTCCTTTGGCTCCAGCCGGACAGCCCCCCTGGTCTCTGGGGAGCCCTCTGAACTCCAAGTTCTCAAAAAGCACTTTACCCGTGCCCAGTTATTCTCCCAGGGGTGGTTCAAAGCTAATGGAAGAGCCAGGTAGAAAGCAGTAGACCTGGAGGAGGCTGGGAAAGGGGGCTCAGGAGTGTTCAGAACACCAGGCTGGCTGACCCCAAAGAGAAGGTGACCCCCACCCCCCGACCCAGGGGACACTGGGGTGGAGTGACACTTAGAGAAGCAGCCAGCAAGATCCAACTTTCCAGACTCCTCACCTCAGGAGGCATTGGGGTGGGGCAGCTCCAGGGGGAGATTCCCAGGCAGGAAGCAGGTCGGAAGGGGTCTGATCCGACCTGACCCCACCCTACCCCGCCCCACCCAGCCTCAGGCTGGGGGTGGGGAATTCTCTGATGCATGGATCCCAGTTCTGTGCCAATCTGACTGCCCAAATTAGCCCTCTCCCCAGAGGCTGCTTCCATGGTAGCTGAAACCCTCCACCCTACAGCCCTCTCGGTGCCCCCCCCCCCTTTCTTCTGCTGCCCACCCAGCCTCCTCCTGCTCTGGTGACTCAGCCCTAGAACCAAAGTGACAAGCAGGAGGAAGCAACAGAATGAGAGAGGACAGTAGAAAGAGGGTTTGGCCCAAGCCTCCGGTAAAAAAAGAACAAGGCTGTTTTTCTCATTTCTTCTCCCTCTTCCAGGCTTCTTAGTAATTTTCCCCCCCACATTTGACCCCGTAGGGTATTCCTGTCATCTTCCCTCAATCCCTCCTGCTGCAACAAACAAACATCCTCTACCTCCTTTGTTTAGCTCTGCCCAAGCCCCTTACACTTTTTTTTTTTTGCTACACTTTGGGTCTCCCCTACCTCCCACCCAGTTTAGAGCAACTTGGTCCAGATGGGTCAGCAGAGAGAGCCGGAGGAAAAGAACTCTACCCATGCAGGCCTGCCTGTGGCTACAGCTGCCGTGTCCTCTGGCACAAGCCTTGGAGGCTTGTCAGGTGCTTGTCCTGCCCGGGAAATGTTTTAGAAGAGCACAGCAGGCAAGCCTGGTTCCTACCTACTTCAGGTATGACCGCACCACCTTCCAGGAGCCCCAGCCAGCCTGCCCCAGCTTTCCAGATAGCCTCACTTCCAGGCAGGCCAGAGATGGCTCAGAGAGGTCCATATAACCTGCGAGGAGAGCCCAGATCAGAGTGCCTGGGTACCCAGGAGGAAATGACAGAACGGGTCTAGGCTGGGGGTGCCAGTAATTAACCACTTTCCAGAGGGATAGTAACACTCCTTCCCAGAAGTCCTCAAGCATCTCACCAAGAAGCCCAAAGCACTTTGGTCCTCTGTGCTGACCCTCACCCCCACTTTCAGAGACCAGGGAATTGGAGCTCGGCTTAAGGCTAAGCCTCCAGTGTTGTGGGCAGAGATGAAGGTGAAGAGGCAACAGAGAGGGCCCACATCTGTTTTTTTAACCATTTCTGGAACCAGGCCTTTTTTTGAGAATATTATGAAAGCTAGCCTCTCCCCTCCTCCTGCCCCAGAACAACGCACAAACACAGGATTCTGCAGATACTTTCAGGGGTCCCTGCATCTTCTGCAAACCCTCTATGAACCCCAGGCTAAGAGTGCTCGGGACCCTGAACTCTTCCCCCTTTTCCAAAAGGACTTTGAGGCCCACAGAACATAACACTGCACCTTGACTTGCTAGTTCCCCAAGCTGCACGCTCAGGCAGCTGCTCACATCTGGCTACACAGCTGGTTACAGCTAAGCCCATGGCCCAGCTGGCTCTCCAAAGAGCCAAGAGTCAGGATTCAATGGGATGAAAAGAATCAGTATAGAACCACCATGGGGAAAGACTGAGGATATTCAAGAGGGAGACTTGGAACTCTACTTAGAACTACCGGCCTGAGAGAGGTTCACTGGTTTTAGAACCTTCTGGAATACAAGCCAAACCCCTCTGTCAGTCATATTGGCTGGTGGGGGTTCATCCAGATCCTGGCTTCCACATAAGAACCTGCAACTGCTCCTTGGAGAAGTACACCAATGCTGAGCATTTACGCACATTTTCATGAAATCTCCACTCCTGCCTCATGATGAAGGTGTGTTTTTCACGCCCCGCCCAACACACGAGGAAATGATGGCTCAGGTCATGACAGATCCAAGACAGGATCCTGGTAATGGGACCCTGGGGCTTCTTCTCTCTCCACAATGCTAAGTTGCCTCTTCTAGGCCAACAAAGGAAGGAGGTGCATACAGATCCAGGTGCTACCTCTCTTTGGGGAGAACTGGCCCAGAGAAGAGAACTGTCTTGTCCATGGTCACATAGCAAAAGGGAGCGGGTGTTGCAGAATCATGGTTTACTCTTGCTTTCCAGTCTGATCTTCTCTTTATAATATGGTGTCTTATGTCACACAGAGTCAGCATTGAACATCTGAAAAATCTTTTTCTGGGGTCGACTAGAAAGAGCACCCCTAGAGGAACAGGTGCTGAGGGTCACTCAGGGCCTCTCAATGACAGAGGGCTGTCTGGGGCAGCTTGGGGAGGGTGCGGTAGCTTGTCTCTGCAGAACCTAGAGGGAGTTGCAGCCAAGTTCAGGTAGGTAGTCTGAGCAGAGCCTGGGCCAGCAGGGCAGGGGCCAAGGCTGGGGCAGAGTTTGAACTTTGGACACTACCAGCTTCCTGAAGTTTCTGTCGGCCCAGCCAGAGTGGGAGAGGCTTCGACACACCCTTTATCTGACCACATCCTTGGTTAAGTAGGGTCAGACGCCAGGTGGAGGTGGAAGTCTGGTGGTTCGCGCGCAGCCCCAAGTGCTAGATGGGACTGCCTGACGGACCTAACCACCTTCCCTCCTGGGCGGCCTGGCCTCCCCAACTGCTGGCATAAGCAATATGAGCTCATGGCAGAGAAACCTCCAAACCGTGGACCTGCCCCTCTGGACCTGAGTGCTTATGGTGGGATTGGGGGAAATGGGGTCCCAAGCAGCTGGGTTCTATCGCCTGATCTCCTTCCCCTCTCTCCAGTATGCTGAGCTCTTCCCCCTCCTTCTCACAGCTGTTGGAGAAGGAGCACAGAAGAAAGAGAAAAACACCATTTCCCTCTTCAAACCAAAACAAACACAATCAGGGTTGAAGATTCAGCATGAATCTGTGGAATGTAAGGAAGATGTCTGGTGCTAGGGCGTCACTGCTGGGGGTGGGGAAGGGAGGCAGGAAACCAAGCAAGAGTTGGGACTGCCCCTCCTCGCTTTGACTCCCCCCATCCTTAAGGGGTCAGAAGGAGGGCCTGGACAGCTCCAAACGCCTGGACTCGCCCAGCACCTCATCCTCCAACTGCCGGCGGACAGGACCTCCAGTCTGGTTCTGCAGAGGGTGTGGCTGGCTGGCCCGCAGACTAAATGCGAGGTGTAAACGGTGTGTGGGGAACTAAATACATATGCCCTTAGGTTCTTCCCAGGAAAGGGGGAAGAGGTTTCCCTCAGGTGTGTATTTTGCAGTTTTCCCCGGCTACCAGCCTGTTGAGAAGAGGCATTCGGTATATTCCAGGTACTCGGTTCACGGAATGGGAGGGGCTCAAGCAACCGGGACGCCCCTTCTGCTCAAAGAGATTTTTCAAAGGCGGAAGGGCTGCGTCTAGACAGGTTCTGGCCAGGTTAATACTTGCCGGTGATTACTGCCCCCCAATCCCTCTACTTCCCGCCAAACCTCCGGCAGCGGATGGTTACCCGGGTCCCCGCCCCTTCATCCTCGCGACTGGGGAAGGCTGCCGCGGCCCGGCCGCCTGTGGGCCCAGGATTCGGACCCCAGCTCCGGATCCGCACCCTGCACACACTCCCACCCCGCCAGTCTCACTTACAGGTAGCGCTGCTGCCGCTCCGTCTGCCGATGGAGGGCGACCGAGTAGCCAAAGAGGCTGCCCGCGTTCCTGGCCTCCTTCACCACCAGGAATCGGGTGTCCAGGTTGAAGGCGGAGGCGACGCGGCCGCCGGCGGCCACCATCAAGGCGAGCGCGCAGAGCATCGGGCGCGGGGCGCGGGCGGCACGGCGGGGGCCCGGGCCCATGGCTGCGAGCTGGAGCGGGGCCCGGGCAAGAGCGCGTGAGGGCGTGGAGCTGGGCGGCAGGACCTGTTCACCTGCTCCCGCGCCCCCGGGGGTGCTCGGGGCGGCCGCGTTGGTGGGCCCCCAGCCCTGGTCCGTTCCACATCCGTTTCAAGGGCTGCTCTCCCAGGTGGCCCTCGGGGTCCGCGAGTCGATGCTCCTGCCTGTCCCGCCACCCGGTCACCGCCGCCCCAGTCCTGCGCCCCAGCTCGTCCTGGCCGCGCCCCCTTGGCCGCAGCGTGGCCTTTGATCGCGGCTCCGCGGAGGATCTGGGCCCGCGGACCCGTAGACCGCAAGGAGGACGAGAGGGAGGGGTCCCCCGGCGCGCGCCCCGCCTCCCCACGCCCAGTCCCGCACCTCCCCACCTTGCGCGCCCGGCCGGGGCTCCGCTTTCCTTCCGGGGAAAGAGAAAAGGTCCCGGCTCGGCCGCCGCCTCTTAAAGGGGCAGCACTGCCCCTCCCTCCTCATTCTCCCTATTCCGGCTCCGCCCTTTCCCCCGCAGACACCTGTCGGGAGCCCCTAAAGGTTTAGTTTTCCCTTCTCTGCCCCTCGCTTCTCCCGGGAAGCGTCGTCCCCTGAGCATGATGGATCGGACGGGCGGAGCCAGGGGTGGGATTGGTCCCGCCGCTTAACTACGGCGGCTGCTGCTGCTGCTGCTGCTGCTGCTGCTGGGGAGGCTGTTCCCCGCGCAGCCGCCTCTGCCAGTCGGGCAGGAGAGCTCTGGCGTTGGCGCAACTGGGAATCGACCTCCGCGCGCCGCTGGCTGCAGTGCCCGACCTGCCGCCGCCGCACTGTCAGTCCCCGGGCGGCTGGCGGTCTCTGGGCGTTCTTCCTCTCACGCTGCTGCTTCGCTGCCCATGTCGAGATTTATTTCTCTTGCCACCCGCACCCACCCACCATGATCTGAGCTGGAAAAAGCGTCTCCGCCCAGGCAGACAGATATTTAACCGCGGTACTAACTAAAACATCACTAAAGTAATTAGCCGCAAGACAAGGTTTTTGGTTTTCCGTTTAAGTTTCTTGATGTGGAAATGAGTCCTTACAGTGTCTCGCGAAGCCTGGAAGCTGGGCCCAGACTGTACCCATCTCTCATGCACTCCTGCCTTCAGGGCACAGCCCAAGAGCATTTCCCCTCCCACCCAGACTCAGACTGAGGGTTTGGCGACGGAACGCCAGCCCCCACAGGTGTAATGGGTGGCGGCCGCTGGAGGGAGGTGGACGGGACCCAAACAAAGATCTGGTTACCTGGAGAAGAATCAAACTGAGAAGGAACCTCTAGAAGTCACTATGTACTTTCTTGAGCCTAACTCAGATTTCCTTTATTGAGGACAGGCATGCATTTTCCCTGGTTCTGGGCGAAAGGAGCTTTCTTACTGGGGTCCAGTTCAGCGTTCCACGCCCACTCCCTTGAAGTCCAGTTTGGAGCGCCTCTCAGAGTATAATAAGAAGTAAATTACCTTGTCAGTGCTGGTACAAAGTGCTCTACGGATATGGTTACATCAAATCCTCACAACCATTGCTGAAGTATTAGCTCTATTTTAAGATGAGAAAGTAAGATCTAGGGAGATTAAACAATGTGTTCAAGGGCGCACAGCTGGGATTTTAATCCTGAGCTATTTGACCCCAGAGCCCTTCTCCGCCCATCATGCTAATAATGAACATTTCTACACTAATCAGGGCAGATCCCCCTTGGGCAGGACCCGAAGCTTGTAAGATTTGTAAGCCCCTTTTAGGAAAAGAAGAAAGAATGAGGAGCCCCTTTTGAGATTCAGCGCCTGGGGAGGCATGAAAGCCACACTTTACAGAAGTTTAGGAATCATTTCATGTGCTCATTTCATCCTCCAGCCTCCCTGTGAAGTCAGGGGTATCACCCTCATTCGACTTACAAGGGAACCTGGGTGTTCAAAGTCGCACAGCTCTTGGGAGCAGGGCTAGGCCTGGAAGCTACTCACCCAGCTGTGTCTTTAAAGACAGACTCCTGCAGATGTTGGTTAGACAGCTTGACATGCCTAAACAAAAACAGCTTCAATAACAGCTTTCTCTGTGGTGTTTGGGGAGAGGACATTTGTCCCTGTCTGCCCTTAAGACAGCATTTGTTCCTGAGCTGTGGCTCCCAAAGCCACACAGCCTCTTTCCATGGTCCGCCTTGTGACCCAGGACCTTCAGAGATTAGAAGATATCTGAGGTCAAGAGACAGGAAGCTGGCCCTGAGGGTAACTGAGCTGTTAACCCTGTTCTCCTGACTAGTGGTCCCTGACCTTGTCCTCGAGAAGGGAAGACAGCAGGGGCTAAAGTGGACACTCCATGTGGACAGGGGTTCTGCTGAGCGCAGCTCTGAGAGTCCTGTAATGACAGATAGGCTGGGTTCCAGCCCTTATCTCTTTGGCCATCTCGAATAGGCATGAGCAGCCTGTCCGATTCCAGGACTGGAAGCAGGAAAGAGATGAGGAATGGGTTTTCCACTCTAGAGGAGTATCCGGAGGGAATGTGGGAGCAGGAGCAGGGGCACCTGGCAGGGGGAGGGCCCCAGCTGAGGAATGTGGGGGAGTGTCAGAGAGATCAGAGGAGATGCAATGGGGTAGGGGGAGATGTGGAGACTGGAGGGGTCCCTGGGTTGGAGACAGAAACAGAAATCCCAAGATCAGGTCAAAGGTCAGATCCTCTAGTTTCAGCAACATTATCATCCATCACCTCATCTCATCCTTCTGTTGACTTTATCAGGTCAACTCTTCCCGTGGAGAAGGGACCCACCTAGAAATGCAGGCAGGGAGAGAAAAACCAGGGCACGTGAGTACTATCATGAGGAGTCTGAGTCCATTTTTGGATGTTTGACTGCTGACAGCTTTTAAGATTCATGTTGGCATTTGTACCATACTGGAGTCTCCCTCTGCCCCCTCATGTCCCCCATGGACGAGCTGATAAGAAAGCCCCAGTGTGCCCTCCTTTAGTGCCCACAGGAGACTCAAACCATGCAAGCCCCTTGCGGTAAGCAAATGCTTACGGGACCTCACTCCCTAACCACAGTAAAACCCCCAGCCAATCTCCAACCATTTCAGATCTCCGGAAGAAGCTGGCCCTGCTCCCCAAGAGACCTCAATTATGCAAATAAAAGAGTTTTCATACCCTCTTGGTGTGTGTGTGACATCTAAGTCTTGACCTGGAACCATACCTTGCAAGGGGTCCACCTCCTTCTGCAGAAACCCTGACCATGTGCCAACTGTGGTTCTGCGGAAGGTCAGGGGGACTTCCAGCAGGAGGAGTACCTGGAGGAGTAGAAAGGACTAGCAAGAGAAAGGCTCAGGACAGAAGAAAGCAGAAGAGTTGGGACCCGGTTTGGGGTGAAGTTTTCCCAGTTGCAGCAATGACAGCATCAACATTCAATGTCTGCCGCCTTCCCTCCATCACATGCTCTCTGGCTCTCCCACAGCCCCGACCACACCACTTCTCACTCACTTCTCACTCACTTCTCACACAAAGACGAGATGCTTACAAGCGGCTGCTGGAGAAATGCTGGAGAAGGATCCTGATACCTGGTGGCTTGAGTGCAGGCTCTCCCACTGGGCCAGTTACTTTCTCCCTCCTGGCATCAGTTTCCCCACCTGCAAAGTGGAAATGCTGATGAAATCCCTCATCCCTCAGCTGGCAGCCAGTGTGTCCCAAGACTCTGAATGTTTGTTGCACTAAGTGGGACAAATTTCAGCTAAGACTCAGGTCCCCAGCTCTGATTTGAACTGAAAATGCAGATTACTGGGAAGGGAAGAGTGGTGAAATGTGAATGGGCTTATCAGATTTCCTTTCTCCAGTGACCCAGATGCAGAATTAGGACAGAATTGGCACCTAGTCCAAGGGCTTCCTGGCTCAGACTCTGTCAGCCTCGAACCTTTGTTGACAACCTACTATGTCCCAGCGCAGAGCTGAGTGCCCTCTAGGGGTGTCAGAGATGAAGGAGAGCATCTTTGGCTAGGCTGGGGTTTCATCCTGGCCTCCCTTTCTGAGAGCGCTCCAATTTAAACAGGTTGAAGCCACACGGCATTGTGTTTTAGGGCTGATGCTTGTGGGGCGTTGGGGAATTTTAGAACATTTTGGTTACAGCAGGAATCTGGCGTTGCCAGGAGAATCAGTATCAGGGAGGCATGGTAATAATTTGGGCAAGGGGTGAGGTGGACTGAGCAGGAGCAGGATGAGAGGGCGAGGGTGAGGAAGAAAGATTCAGCACTGGTCTGACTTGACTTCAGGTGCAGTGTGGTGGGCATGCTGGGGATGGAGTGGGAACGAGCAGAGGTTTCTGAGGATAGATGGGCAATGACCCCCTTGGGGGCCTGGAGGGCCCCAAACATCAGGAAATTTCTCAACCAGCCACGCCTCCGTGCCCTCTTTTCTCTAGTTCCTCCCTCTGCTTAGTCCCCTCCCTGCTGCCCATGTCCTGGCCTTGCTGAACACGCCTGGCCCTCCTGACTGGGAGATAGGCAGTTACATCATCTTATGAATCATGCTAAGGCGGCCCCTGGAGGTTGAGAGTCTATGCGGGTCCACGCAGTAGCCCCAGCTTAGCCGAGTCACTAGTCTGCAGGGGGAGAAAGCGTTTCCCCGTGAGAAACCTTACTGGCAGGGTTCTGTGCTCAGGTGGGACACATGGGCGGAAGTGGGGGAGCTTCATCTGCCCCTGCTCCCCCACTCCTCCTAACTCCCTAGACACCCCTGTGGGGGTGGAGGGGATGTACGGTGGTCCAGGGGTGCTCCTATTTGTATGTCTGCACCTGGGCCCTAGAGCAGCCACATGGGTGCCTGGGTGACTTCGTGTTTGTGAGGATTTTATGTACATTTGAGCGAGTACAGGAAACCAGGATTTATGGAGCATCCACTGAGTACCTGGTCCTTTATATATGTTACTCTTTTCTTCTTTCTTTTTAAGGAAAGGTGCTGGCAGGAATGAAGGTGAGCAGGCAGGCAGGAAAAGAAAGGAGGAGGAAGCACTTTGTATTGCATGGTTTACATTCATTGTTTCATCCCAGACCTGGGACGTGAACCCGGGTCCTTGGGATGTATGCTACCACCCATCGACAAGGCAGCAGACCTACTACTCCACTGGGCTGCGCCCACATGTGTCATCTTCTAGAAATGCTACGAGGTGG
This sequence comes from Solenodon paradoxus, assembly GCA_004363575.1. Lineage (NCBI taxonomy): Eukaryota > Metazoa > Chordata > Mammalia > Eulipotyphla > Solenodontidae > Solenodon > Solenodon paradoxus. The sequence continues at coordinate 25,448 of RJWH01004880.1, read as the reverse complement.
TGATATCTTCCACTTTACAGCTAGAAGCACTGAGATACCTACCCATGGTGCAAGGGGTGGGGGTTCCCCCAGGTGTCCCCCTGCCTCCAACCCCCAATCCTGGCTATCTTCTATTTTTCCGGAATGCCACAGCTCAGAAGTTACAGCCTCTGAGCAGTGTCTCCTATTTGCTGTCTCTGGGTTGGGAATCCTTGGCTTGGGTAATTCCAGCACCTCAACCTGACTTCAGCCCCCTCCAGCTCATTGAATCCCTCTCTCCTTGGGCACCAGCCTTCTTCCATGGGCAAACCCAATAGTTGTCTTTGGTCCTTTGCCCCCCAACCTCTGGGGCAGTAGCAGTGACCCTACTGAATTTAAACTCCTCTCCTCCCTCCATCCTCCCTGACTGTCCCTTCCCAGCACCCCCTCCCGGGTGAGACCCCTTTTTCACCCTGTCTGAGGTCCTCATTCTTTTGCCTGCCTGCCTGGCCCTGTGCCTTCACATTCTCTTCCATGCTGACGGTACCTGCCCAGGCTCCTCCAGCCTTGGTGTTAGTGCCTTCTGCTCCCATGTCCAGATACTTACCAGCCAGAGGCTCCAGACGGGTTCAGTGTCTCCCCCTTGGGCCCCACAGCCTGCTCCCTGAGGACAGCCTCCTTCTCAACGCTTCATCCCCGTTGGATCCACAAACACGCCCAGTCAGTCTGTGACCTGTGACTTTGCTGGTCCCTCTGCCTGAAATGCCCTTTACCCCTTGCCTATTTGGAAAATACCCACTTGTCCTTTGAAATCTCTCATGAATCTTCCCTTTCTTCTCTCACCCCACCCGCACGTGTGCGCACACTCACACACGTAATCACTCCTGAATCTCGCATGCCTTGCACTGACTTGTAGCCTGGGCTTGCAGCATGAGTCTAGACTGGCTGTGACCATGGGCAATCCCTTCACTTTTTTAGCCTCCGTTTTCTTCACCTGTACATTGGACATAAAGATTCTAGACTCACAGTTTTGTTGAAAAATAACAGGACTGGGACCCAAGGTGATTGACGTCCACCTGTATTTCCCACACTCACTCATGAGAGTGGACATGCCCTAAGTCTTCCACCACCGTGTGTCAAGTAAGCTGCTTACCCTTCACGGCCCTCAGGGGGGCTTCAGGAGGATGCCAGCCCTGCTCCTGAAAACTCTCTAGCGCCCGTCTCCCCCACCTGTCTTGGCTCAGAGGGTTGAAAGGAAAGTCAGACCTCTGAGGCATGAATCAAGAATCGCTGCGCCCACTGACTCACTTCCTCTGCCCTGCCCGCTCTGGACCACATGGGCTGGGGCCTACGCACCTCAGTCAGTGGCCTCCTCTTGGCTCCTGACCATCCAGTGCCCCCAGCCTCTCACTACAGACCTCCCTGCTGCGGGGCAGAAGCAAAGTGGAGCTGGGGTGGGCATAGTCCTGCTCTCAGGGGCCCTTCTGGATTTGACGTGGGAGATCACAGAAGTGCCCCCTCCTCAGACTGGCCCTCTCCTTTCCAGCTGATATCACAGAATTCTCACCTTTAGGCAACCTTCCTAAGGCCTTGTCTCCCAAAGATTCCTGTTAAAATTCAGGGGCTCCTACCTGGCGGGGCAGCACGTGGGTCCTTGGCAGGGATGACAGGATATTACAGCATTGCTCACAGAAACCAAGGTCTCAGGGTAGAAATGATTCAGACAGCTGCGAAGGTCAGGGGAGGGAGAGGAGGGTGCTGGAGACAAGCTGGGACAAAGAATGATTTAGTTGGGGGACAATGGCCTCACACTGGCCCTGGGGGCTGCCCTTTCTGTTGAACTGTTAGCGTGATGAGGACCATGAGAAGGAGATTTCACTTTGCTGCAAAGGAGCTTGCAGGGTCTTGGCCTTTTCCCTGAGGGTGAAGGGGGTTCCCTTCTCCACCTTGTCCTGGACACCAGGGCCTCCTCTGAAGGGAGGAGGCAGATGGGTTTGAGGACTGTGAAGATCACCCCTCGGTGATGGAGCTGCTCTGGGCGGTGCTCCTACCTGCCAAGTGGGGGGACTGGAGGGTGCCAGCGGGAAAGGACAGGCAGGTGCAGGGAGGGCACCAGGGGGCAGTGAGTTTTCAGGGGTAGGCCCTGAGGCAGCAGTCATGAGCGCTGTGGGCTGACAGGCAGTGCGTTTGTGGACTCTAATGAGGTTGGCGCACCCTGGTGGTCTAGCAGATCAGGTCACCAGACATAGTCCACAAACATCCTAAGGACCCAGGTTTGAGACTGGGACCAAGGGGAAGAATCAAGGTGAACAACTAAATGAATGAACCAATGTTTCTTCCTCCTCTCTCTCTCAAAAATAAAAAAAAAGCAAAAAACGATGGTGTCAAGGAGACCCGCCTGGGGACTGACGCTGACTGCTGGAGAGCTGTAGGACCTGAGAGGTACCTGGGTGAGGGGTCTGCAGGGGCCACGGGAGAGGTCAGCAGCAGCCCCCAGGGAGTCTGTGAGACCTCTAGCGCGCGTGCAGGCCTGGTTTGCAACTGCCCAAGACTTCAGACAAGGAGCCCAGAGCACAAGAGGGAACCCAAGTGGTGTTACCCCCAAATCTACCCATGGAGGGAAATTTAAAGAAAGTTTTACTTTTCTTTCTTTTTACTTTTTTTTTTTTTTTTTGTATTATTTCTTTGGTTTACATTGCAATATCCATTTTAAGACAATGAAATGGCACCTCAATCTCACACTGCACCCACCACCAGAGTTCTGGTGCCCTTACCACCGTGTCCCTCCTTTCTTCCCGCCCCCATACCCTCCTTGAACCTCCAGTCTTGTGTCCTGTGAATTTCGTTGGGGTTTGTCGGTTCATTTGTTTCCTTTACATTCCACATCTGAGGGAAACCATCCTGTGCTTCTCTTTTCTTCCTGGCTTGCATTGCTCAACATGATGCCCTCTGGTCCCATCCACACTGTTGCAAAGCACACGATTTCATCTTTTTTAACAGCTGCACAGAACTCCAGCGAGTCTTGACACCACAGCTTCTTGTCCAGCCATCTGCCGGCAGACATCTAGGCTGTGTCCAGGTCTTGGCTGTTGTGAACTGTGGTGCTATGGACATCGGGGTGCAGATGTTTTTCCGATCAGAGATTTGGTGTCCTCCGGGGATGTGCCCAGGAGTGGGACTGCTGGATCAAATGGGAGGGCCGTCTTTATTTGTTTGAGGAAACTAAATACGGTCTCCAAGAGGTTGCACTAACGCACCTCCCCAGTGACAGTGCAGGAGGGGACCTTGGTCTCCACATCCCCTCCAACACTTGTTTCTCGTCTTTTTGATACAGTCGTTTCTCAGTGGTGTCAAGTGGTGGCTCACTATGGTCTGTTTTGCATTTTTAGAGGAAGTCTTTAGAGGCCCCTCCAACATCTCAGGCCTTAGACGTTGACCATGGCTGTGCCATACCGGCCCAAGACAGTGCCCTGGGGCCCCAGCTCCCACCCGCCTCTCACCACAGGCCCCGTCCTGCAGCCCTGCCCTTCCTCCTGTCTAGTCCTAGGTCCTAACCCTTCGGGTGATCCCAGCTGCAACCCAGGCATCCCGCTGCATTCATTCCAGGCCTGCCCTCCTCTGTGCCCGCAGGACGCCTGAGAAGGGCCCGGAGAGCTGGACACCACCCCCGTTACCCGTGTGCAGACACGGGTTGAACCCTGGCCCTTCCGCAGGCAATGACCCCAGCGCACATCACCTCTGCTTGCCTTTCTTCATCTTTGAGTCTCAGTTTCTTTATTTGCAAAGAGATGCTCATCATGCCCAAACCTGAGGACTGTTGGAGGTTAACTGAAGTCAGGCATGAGAGCACTTGGCATTGGGCCACACGTGCCCTTTCCTTCTCTTAGGCAACCACCACCTGAGCCTGGGAGGCCCTCCTACTCCCCTCAGGGCTGATCTCACTCAAAACCAACCTCGGATGCCTTACAGAATTAAGCCCAAAGTCCAGCTCCTCAGCCTGGGGCTTGAGGTCCTCCATGACCACCGGCTGACCTTCAGTCCTGCTTTCCACCTCCTCCCGCCCTCCCCACGCAGCCCCAGCCCACAGGGCTTCAGCCCCCAAAGCCTGCTCACCTCTTTCCCAAGGTCTTTGCTCAGGTTTCCCTCTTTCTGCACATATCACTCTAGCTTCCTCCTGCTCATTGACAACTCCCCTTCCTTCAAGGTCAACTGAAATCTACCATCTTCCTGGGCTTCCCAGTTCTCGTCATCCTGCTCCAACACGGCCCTATTTCCTCATCTGATAGAGCGTGTGTCATGTTTGACCACTTGTCACTTATTAACATGAGCAAAATTCTCTAAGCTCTCTGCGCCTTAGTTTTTCTTTCTGTACAGTGGAGTTAAGAATCACACCTTAAACAGAGTCCTTGCAAAGTAAATAAAACCTTGCAGAGTCTGCCACAGGGGGAGCATCACACATATGTTTTCCCCTGGGATTCTGGTGTAGGTGGCATTGGCTGGCTGTCTCTCAATAGCTGTGACTTCTTGGAAAAGCAAGCTCGGACCCCCTCTCTCCCCATCCTGCCCTGAGCTCCTGCTACTGTCAATGATGTGCTTCAAACAAAGTCTTCTCTGGTCCATCAAGAACTCACCGTGCTCCCTGCTGTTTCCCTAGGCCTCTTCCAGATCAGGGAAATGGACATCGAGAAGCCACTGGAGAATTAGCACCTGGGGAGCCCATCACAGCACCCCCATCACAGAGGAGTCCATTTGGCCTTCCCCAGGGCTCCAGCTGGGCCCCCAACACAGGGATGGAGAGAAAGGGGGAAATGGGCATCCTGGGAGACTTCTTAGGGGAGGAAAATGGGGAAAACTAGGCTGAGAAAGAAGGTGACAGCTTTAATTGGCAGTCATATGTATGTGTGTATTGTATAAATGTGCATATGCACACATACACATAGATACACGTGCATATATTATATATGCACTATGCATATATTATATATACATGTATGTATGTATATATATTACATGTGCACATATGTATATGTATTATATATACATATGTAATGTCTTTGATTCTTCCTGACAAGCCTGTGAAGTCAGTCCCACTATCCCCTGAGTCACAAGAGGACACAAAGGCCCAGACTGGCAAAATGACATGCCCCAGGTCATGCCGTCATCAGAGGAGCAAGATTCTCAACCAGGGCTGCAGGGCTTCAAGGGCAGGACCCAGCTGAGAGATAGCTGGAACTGAGAATGGTGGGAGAATTCCAGCCCAGGCCAGCTGCCCACTCAGCCAGGGAGGCTGTGGGCGGGGTGGAAACAGCCACCAAAAGCCAGGGGCATGCGGCAAACAAGAGTGTCAGGAAATGAACCGGACCTGGGTCCCTTCCTCCCGTCCCGCCCTGTGCCCCTGGCTGCTTGCCGCCTGCCACCTCCTGTTCCCGGTGCTCCCTCCCAGTGAACAGAACATGGGCAGGAGCCAAGGATAGGGCCCTCCAAGGGGAGGAAGCCGGAGGGTCTCAAGGCCCCCGGGAGCCCTTCCAGGCCTAGCCCCTTGTCCCTGGAGGAGAGAGAGCAGGTTCCAGGAGCCCTGTCCTGTCTGCCTCAGATGGAGGGTGGCCAGACTTGGCATAGAGAAGGCACTCGACAACGTGGGCTGAAGGAGGCACAGCAGGCGCAGGTCGGAAGAGCAGGGCAGGAGTGAAGAGACCTGGTCCTGACATGGTCTCTGCCCCCATCTTGTGACCCTCAGTGAGTCACAGAGCCTCCCTATCCATCAGATAAGCTACTATTCTGGATTGTGCACCAGCACTTGGGTCCTTTCCAGTTCTGACAATGCAGTTCTATTAATTCTTTTACTCACTCCCTGACTTGTTATTTCAGCGAAATACATAGTAGAGCTCAGTAAATAGAGTTTGGTGCCAACAAAGCAGCGGGTAGAGTGGTGATGATAAGCAAAAGCTGATGGGAAGGTTAAGAGCAGAGACTCTGGAGTCAGGTGGCCTGGGTTCCAATCCTTCCTCTACCACTTGCTAACTGTGTAAACTTAGGCAATTTTCTTAATCACTTTGAACTTCATTTCCACATCTGTAAAATGGGGATAAGAGGACACACCTAGTGAGCGTAATGTTAAGTATTAAATTAGATGGCGCACCCTGGTGGCCTGGAGGATAAGGCTATGGGACACAGCTTGCATGCATCCCAAGGACCCAGGTTTCAGACCTGGGGCTGGGGCAACAACCCAGGCGAACAAACTAAGTAAAGTAAATAAATGCTTCTTCCTCCTCTCTCTGCCTGCCTGCCAGCCTACTCGCCTTCATTCCTGTCTATACCTTTCCTTTAAAAAAGAATTAAATGAGCTATACAAATAAAAGACTTAGAAAAATGTCTGGTACCTAGCAAGTGTCCCGATCAGTGTTAGCTACTACTGTTCCTTAGTGGATTAGTGACTGGGCAAGCAGAGAGATGGGTTGTGTATTGGCCAGGTGAGGCATGGTGAGGAAGTGTGGGATGGCATATTCTAAGTCACTAGGGCAGGAAAACCCTGCAAATGGTAAGGAACAGCAAGGGTCCAGTCCAGATAAATTGGAAAAAGATAAGTTAGGAACAAAGGGGCAGAGGCCTTGGCCAGGCTGAGAAACTTGGACTTGATCTCATAGGTTGGTATTTCTCATCTGTCATTTCTGGGAGCACCCTGAGACCCTAGTTGATGTTTGTAAGCACACAAGGTGGGGGTGAGGCTGGGATGGGGGCAGAGGACTAGATATTCACTTGTAAAAGAACAAAGTTGGGCCCTACCCCAGAAGTCATGCAGAAATTAACTCAAAGTGGATGCAAGACCTGAATATCAGAGTTAAGCCTACGAAACTCTTAAAGCAGCAGGGAAACATCTTTGTTGCCTTGGATTTGGCAATGGCTCCTTAGCTATAAAACCCAAAAGCACAATCAACAAAAGGAAAAACAGATAAATGCAACGCTAGGGGCTAAATGTTGGTGTCCCCTCAAAATTCACATGTTGAAAACTTAATCCCCAAGTGATGGTATGTGGAGGTGGGGCATTTAGAGGGTGAGTCGGTCATGAGGACGGAACATCATGATTGGAATTAGTGCAATTATGAAAAAGACTCCATGTGTTCCTTTCCCTCACCTGAGGTCACAACACAAAGTTTGTGACCCCAAAGTGGGACCTCATCCCACCATGCTGGCACCCTGGTCTCCAGCTTGCAGCTTCCAGAACTGTGAGCAAACATTTCAGTAGTCTGCCTCTCAGTCCATGGTATTTTGTTAGTAGCTCAGACGGATTGAGACACTGAACTTCGTCAAATTTAAAACTTTTGTGTCTTAAACAACATCTTCAAGAAAGTGAAAAGAGAACCCTCACAATGGAATAAAATATTTCTAAGGGATTTATATCTAGAAAACAGAAAAAAAATTGTATAATTCAATTTAAAAAAATGACAATGCCACAGATATGAATAGACATTTCTCTTAAAGATATGCAAAGGTCAAGTGCATAAAAACACTCAATATCAATAGTCATTCAGAAAACGCAAATCCAAACTACCATGAGATGCCACCTTCCATCTACGATGATGGTCACCATAAAAAAAAAAAAAATCAGAGAAGTGCTGGAAGAAGAGGTGGAGAAACTGAAGTCCTTACACACTGCTGGTGGGAATGTAAAATGATACAGCTTCTTCAAAGAATAATCTGGCACTTCCTCAGCTAGTCATGTGTCACTTAATAACACTGAGGTGAGGGAAGGACCACATACACCTCTGTGGGTGGATCCATACAACCTCGGTGGCCAGGAGGTTATGCCGTCTGCACAGTGGTGGAGTAGAATTGTGGAATTACACTTGGTGACATTCACACCAGACCCAATCCCCTAGGCATGAATTTCTCAGAAAAGTAACTCATTGTTAAGTGAGGCCTGATTATAGCTAAACATAGATTAAACTTCGACCTAGCAATTCCATTCCCAGGTATATATCCACAAGAAACAAAAACTTATGCATGAATGTTCATTGCAGAGCTATTCATAATATCCCGAAGGTAAAAATAACCCAAATGTCCACAGAATGATGAATGGATAAAAATGTAGTATATTTGCCCAATGGACTATTACCTGGCCATAAAAAAGAATGAAATACATCCCAAGGTCCTGGGTTTGCATTCTGGGGCCAGAAAGAGCAATCAGGGTGAACGACTAAATAAAAATCATCATAAAGTGCTTCTGCCTCCTCTCTTCCTGCCTGCCTGCCTGCCTATTCACTTTCATTCCTACCCGCGCTTTTCCTTTAAAATGATTCCATTTATATGAAATGTCCGGAGAACAGGCAGTTACAGACTCGACTTGGAAGGAGAACAGCAAGTTGTCTAGGAGTGAAGAGGAGGAGGAGAGAGGGGGAGCTTGGGTGTGACAGCTCAGGGCTGTGGGACTTGTTTGGCGGGATGATGAAAATGGTCCAAATGGGCTGGGACAGGCACCACCCTATGGAGGTACTAACACCACTGACCTAGACACTTGCAACAAGTGAGTTGTATGAGTTGTATGAGATGTTGATCACATCTCAAAAAAAGTTACGAAAAAAATATATATGAGGGGCAGGACATAAATGCAGCATTTGATTTGTCTGGGAAATGCTGGGTTAGGGAGAGGCGAGCATGGTCTGGGACCTCACTGAGTCCCGACATGCATTGGCAGGCTCGGGGAGCGGGGTCGAGTGTGCCCGGTTCCTCAAAGCTGTGACCAATTTGACCAAGGAACCACCTTCAAAAGAACCTCTCCGAACCCTTCACAAAACACTCTTTGTGGAACATGATGTCACGAGTTTAGCCACAGGGCTGAAGGTTTAAAGCGAGGAAGGGTGGCTAGCGCTGCACTTAGAGGCATGAGCAGCTGTGGTGAAGAGATGGTTTAAAAGTCTGAATAGATTTTTCTCCAAAGAAGATCTGCAAATGACAACTAAGCACTTACACTGACGTTCAGCATCATTAGTCACCAGGAAGTCATATCCAACCAGTGAGATTTCACATCACACCCACTGGTATGCAGACAAGGGTGGCAGGGGTCTGAACACAGCCTTGGGGTGGGGACCCACCCAAGTACCCAGAAAGATGTCACTCTCTCCTTAGCTCCTGGAAGGGGTGCTCTCCCCTTCCCCAGGCTCCCTAACTCAAGTCCTAGGAATTTCCAGACCCTTCTAACCAAGATAGGAGCCCGGCCATTCCGGAGCTTCCGGAGAGGATGCTGGGGGCTCACATCCATCCCAGCTGTGTTTATGTCCCTCTTCCTGGAGGTGGGACAGGCACCAACCTGGCAAGGCTGGTGCGGCAGGAGGAAGACAGCGGATCCGGGGACCTGTGGGAACCAGGGTTGGGAGGGTTGTAGTGGGTGGGAGACACTGGCCAGATCAGGGCCAGGAAGGTGGGCGCAGGGGTCTGTCCAGACTCCAGACATTATCTCCCACTCTGCCTCCCCTCCCCCAGGCCATGAGAACACATCTAGCACTTGGAAAAGTTGACCTCTGAGTCTTAAAGGCCTTCATCAGAATGATTGACTGAGTGTTTCCTCTCTCCTTCATCCCCTGCTAAGTGTCCTGTGTGTGTTTTTCCATCTAACCCTGAAAACAATCCTATAAAGTAGGGACTAGTATGATCCATTTTACAGATGAGGAAGCTGAGCCCCAGAGGACTGCCCAACGTGGCATAACAAGACAGCAGGCCCAGGGCATCTCAAGACATGAGGCTGGGCGCGCCCAGGTGGAGCAGTGGGGAGGTCAATCGCTTCTGAAGGAGCGCAGGCTGCATACCCCTGGGTTCGAGTTCCGGGTTTGGGGTGAGGCAGCCAGTGTGAACAACTAAATAAGAATAAAATAAAATGCTTCTTCCTCCTCTCTCTTCCTGCCTGCCCACTCACCTTCATTCCTGCCTGCACCCTTCCTTCAAAAACAAACAAAAAGAAAGAAACGAGGTTAGCAGTTGAATTGCAGAGGCACTAGGCTGGAACCACACAGTCATCTTCATTCCAGATCGAACTTCAGCTTCCCTGCTCCAAAGTCCTGCCCAGCTCAGCCCCACTTCTACAGCCTCTGGCAGGCGAGGAGCAGGGAGCTCGAGACTACTCACAGGCAGCTGCTGCAGCTTACCATACAGCCTCAGGGGCAGCAACCATGTCCACCATCAAGAGACCCCAGAGAAAAGCCTTGGCATCCCCAGGTTGGAAGACACTCTGGTCACCCTAGAAGCAGGGGGATGGCCGAAGCCGTGCCGCCTTAGGTCCTGAAGAAGATGGCGGCTCTGTCTGTGGCCAGACCTGGTGGGGACCCAGCAGAGTAGACCTTATCTTCCAGATGCTGATTCCAGCTCAGAGGCAGAGGGATGGACACCAGGATGTCCTACTCCGGCAAGCCTTGGGTGACTGCTGGGAAGAGTTGGCTGTGACGGGAGGGGAAGGCACCATTCACTCCCCAAATATTTACGGACAGTGTTTCTGGAGCTGGGCCCAGAGCCAAGGCCCTCAGGTCAGGCCCTGGCTGCATCCATTACTCTTGTCTCACAGGGGCAAGCAGGCTCTGGACGCAGGGAGGGGAAGTCAGAGGAGGCAGGAGCCTGGCTCGGCCTCATGGGGGATGGGAGGTGCCGGTGCCGAACAGTAGCTGCTGCCCAGCCTCCCACGGCCCACCCTCCCGCCCAGCTGGCATCTGGCTGCTCTCTGAGGAGAGGTTGGGAGACTGGGGGTGGGGCAGAAGGGGCCTCCCAAGCTCCCAGGATGCGGGTGGGAGCAGTCTCTAGTCCCTCTGGCTCAGATGATCCAGGCCCCCCCAAAACAGAAGGAGGCTCCCCTAGGGCCAGGCTGGGTCAGACAAGCTGCTGCCTGCTTTATATCCTGGGCGGGAGACAGTCCCCAGAGGCAGAGCCAACAGGAAAAAATAATCAAGGAGCTTGACAAGGGTGGAGGCACTGCCCTGGGCCACCTCCTAGCAGAGCACACTGACAGCCACACACCCAGAACTGCCCTTGGGTGCAGAGAGAAAGTTAAGATAGATTTTTCTGGGCAGTGCCCATAGCCTCTCTGGCTAAGCCAGGACAATTGGGGGTTGCCCCACTCCCAGGGAGCCTGTCCCAGGCCTTTCTGGAACCTTCTCCCTTGCACCTCCTCTGCCTCCATCGCCCCATTCCACCCTCTAGTCCCAGCAGAGGTTGTGCTTCTCAGGGTGCTGAGGGCCCAGATCCTCGGCCTTCAGCCCCTTCCACCTGCACGTGCCAGGGAGGCTGGGGCAGCAGCCTGGGAACAAGCAGCATCTCGCTCCCTCTCATGTGGCTGAGGTTAAGCTGGACTTCAGCCAAGCCTATCCAGGTAAACACCTGCTCCCCTTTCCCCCAAGGTCACCCTTTGCCCACAAATTACACTAGGACTGTGCAGCAGGCTGCCCCACCTGCTTTCTGGTGCTTGTGGGGTGAGAATGTCAGTCCCCTGGGGCAAAGGGCTCTGGTAAAGGAGGGGCCCTCTGCCTAGTCCTAGTGTCTTCGGCCCAGACCTGGCCATCCCCTGCTGGGACTGATCAGGGACACTGGCTGGTCCTTTCCAGCCAGAGCAGCAAGGGCAGAATCTGGGTGTGTGACAGAAAATGGGGCTGTCATTGGTCCCTGAGTTCCCCTCTTCAGCCCCAGCCGCCTACTCTTTCCCCAACCTCTGGCGGGTCTTCCTACCTTTCCTGGACTCCCTCCGTCTCCCTCGAGAGGTCTCACAGGTGGAGGGGGTGCTGGCAAGCACCTACCCTGAGCGAAGCCCACCTTAGGTACTCAGGAGGAGACCAGATGAGCCCCTGTTTCTGCTGCTCAGGTGACAGTCAGCACTAGGTGGGAAGACAGGCCAAGAAGGTCTGGCTCAGGAGAGGAGCTGTGACCTGGTCTGAGAGTGGGGGTGGGGAGGAACACAGGACCAGCATCTGTGATGAAGCTTGCTGGGGGAGGGGGCTTTAGGAGATGAACCTTGAAGAGAAGGGCTTTATCTCTCCTGGGGCCCCCACATGCTGAAGCCCCATTAACCAAAGAAGCAAAGCTCGCCCTCCTGCCAACTCACCCAGGACACCAGTTCCCTCCCCAACGCCCTGGCCCTGGGCTTCCCAGCTATATGCCTGGGTCTGTGATGGAGCCTCTGGGAGCCTCCTTTGTCCAACCTAGAGAGTAAAATCCTGCCTCCCATGGCTTCCTGATGACAACTGGGGCCCTGCAGGTGACAGCCCCTGAGGGTGGGATCCAGGGGACAGTGTAGCAAAGACTGCAGAGGACTGGGATCTTCAAACTCAGGACCAAGAAGTCTTTCTGGTAAAGGCCCTTCTCTCCCACTTGCCCTGGGGGGAGCTGAAGCCCCCTGGCCTTCTGCCCCCACTCCCCCAGAGCTGCCCCAACTTCAGGGCACCAGGGCTATGTTCCAGCTCAGCAGTGAGCACTCTCTTGGGACTTGCAGTCTGCATTTAACCTCTGGTTTCTTTGTCGGGGGTCAGATCCTGGTAACTAGGACAGGCCTGGGTGATGGTGTGAGAAGAGGGGCTCTCCTTCAAGCCTCTGGATGTTGGTGAGATGAAGCTCCCTGGCTCTTGCAACCACCTGCCTTTGGTACCAAAGTCTCTGAGTGTCAGAGGCAGGAAGGCACCCAGGCAGGAAGGGTAGGGCTGGGCAGGATGAGCCCCAGACCACATTTAATCTCTTCTCCCCTTGTTTCCCCTCAGTCACCAGAACTTGAGTCTGCCAAACTGCCAGACTCCCCCTCCCCCTCTCACAAGAGAAACCATCCTGGGCAGCTAGAGTCCCCACCCAAGTGTCGTGGGTGCCCTTCTCTCTGAAGGTGGCTTCCTCTCTGCTTCTCACCTTGGCTCTGCACTTTGTCAGCCCAGCAATGGAAATCAACCTCTCTCCCTTTAATTCCTTCCTACATATTCTTCACCCAAAGTGGTGAGGGGGTCATTCCTGGGGATTGGGGTGGAGGTAAGAGGTGTCTTTAACAGCTCAGCTCCCTTTCCTGCTGAGTCTTCATCTCACGAGTTCCCGCCATCTTGTTTTCTTGTGGGTTTTCTGTCTCCATCTTTGTCTCTGTTTCCGTCTCTCCCCCTCCGCTCTGCCCCATATCGCTCCTCGAGAACTCGCTCTGGAGTGAACTCACTCTGGAGAGGTCTCCTGAAACCTGAGAGCTCACAGGCTATTGTCAGGAGACACACCTCTCTTCCCCTCAAGTCCAGAGAGCCCAGCAAACTGCTTCTCTGACAGAGCCCTCCCTTGGAGGCCTTTTACAACAGCAAATCAGGTTTTATTTTCCTTCCTAGGATGGGAAAACTGAGTCCCAGAGGAGAAAGGGGTCATCCCAGGGCCTTACAGAGTGAGGAACACAGCAGCAATGAATACCTAGGATTCTTATCTGCTTAAAATCCCGTGACTCTGAACAAGTAGAATGAGTCTCTTTGGACCACTTTTAACCTTTTTGTAAGGTAAATGTTTTCTTGAAGTGTAACCTAGAAAAGTGGGTGGGCTTTTACAGAGCGAACACACCTGTGTAACCAGAACCTAGCTGGAGAAACAATACCTCTAGCATCCCCCAAACTGGTCCTACCTCTTCCCAAGCTTATCCCAAGGGAACCACCATACTGGCTTCTACACCAGTGATGAGCTTTGCCTGTTTTTGAACTTTTTATCAATGGTATCATACAATAAGTGTTCTTTTGTGTCTGGCTTTTTTTTTTTTTTTTTTTTTTTTTTCCCACAGCATTAAGCTTGTGAGATTCATCTGTGTTGTTTCTGGTCATCGTAACTTGTTCCCTTGCCTTACCGCCCTATGACTATACTTTTTTTATCCATTCTACTGCGGATGGCCAGCTGCTTTTTCAGCTTGGGGCTGCTGACTGTGGGACATGTTCTTGTGTACGTCTGCTGGAGCATAACATAGGCTTTTCTGTTGGATGTGTGCCCGGATGTGGAACTGTTGGGCCATGTGAGTTGAGTGTGCTCAGGGGTCATTGAAGCTGTCATAACGTTTTCAGAAAAGAGTTGTGACAAGTCACACTCCCACTGGCCGGTCTGCGAGCACTGCGCGCTTTGTCCCTGCCAGCATCTGTCGGTGCCAGGCTTTCCCATGTTAGCTCATGTGGCTTTTGCATTTGTTTCCCTGTGATTGATATGCTTATAGGAAGCCTTACCTGTGAAGTCCTCTTCAAGTCTCTTGATGATTTTCTATTGGCTTGTTCATCTTCCTATTGATCTGTAAGAACTCTTTATATATTCTGGATATAAGCTATTTGTATTGCAAATATCTCTCCAGTTCTGTAGCTCACCTTTTCACTTATTTTTTGCACTTTTATTTTTTTGTTTATCTATGTTTGGTTGTTTCCCTTGGCCCCGGGTTGCAAATCTGGGCCCTTGGGCTTTACTTGGTCTGAGTCCCAGCTACTGGTTTAGCACTTGAGCCACCAGGGGTTGCCTCCTTTCCTTTTCTTTCCTTCTCTTTTTCCTTCCTTCCTTCCTTCCTTCCTTCCTTCCTTCCTTCCTTCCTTCCTTCCTTCCTTCCTTCTTCCTTTCTTCCTTCCTTCTTTCCTTCCATATAGGAAGGAATGAAGGCTAGTAGGCACGCAGGCAGAGAGAAGAGAAAGAACCATTTATTTATTTTATTTAGTTGTTCGTCATTAGTTGTTTTCCCAGCCCCGGGTCTTCAACTGGGACCTTGGGATACATGTAGACTATACCTGGTTTCAACCACTAGGCCACCAGGGTGTGCCCCCTTTCACTTTATTAATGGCGACTTTATATACATATACATGTATTATTGTAATAATTTTTCTACACATTAAAACAATTTCCTATGTATAGGTTCCCCATTTCTTAGCTATAATTCAACACACCCTGCCCTCCACCAGATCAGTTAATGGTGACTTCTGATCAACAGAAGCTCTGAATTTTAATTTATCAAGTTTTATCCTTTATGGTTAATACATTTTATATCCTGTTTAAGAAATCTTCACCTACCCCAAAGTTAGGAAGAAATTCTATTTTTTTTTTTCCTGGTTGTTTTACCTTTTATATTTAGAACTAAATCATCTGGAATTTTTTTTGGTATGCTAGAAACTGTAACTCAAGTTGCCTTTTCCCCATATGAACAGTCATGCATCCCTTCCCGACAGGGACACGTTCTAGAAATGTGTGGTTGGGTGACTTGGTCACTGTGATTGCTGCAGTGTCGTTACACAGTCCTAGGTGATGTGGGCTGCTGTGCACGAGGCTGTCTGGTGTCAGCTGTTGGGACCACCGCTGACTGTGTGGGCTGGCACTGACTGCAGCATCTTCATGCGGCGCGGGGCAGACCGGTTGGACTCCACCACTTTCGAGAAGCCCATCCTTTCTCGGCATACATGTCAGGGCGGTGTCATCTGTGTCGTGAACCAAGTGCCCATATTTGTGCGGATCTACTTCAGGCTCTCTGTGTTCTCCTGCCCTGTCATTGCTGTGATGCCATGCTGTCTTCATAGCTGGTACTAGGAGTCCACCACCTCCGCTTGTCTTCAAGAATATCTTGGTTATTCTTGGCCTTTGCGTTGGATACGTTTTAGAATCACATTTTCCATGTACATACATACACATGCACACATACACATTCCAGCTAAGGCTTTGATGGTGATGGCATTAAATCTATAGATTGATTTGCAGAGGATAAATACTTTCATAACACTGAATTTTCCAGTCCATGAACTCAGCATATCTCTTATAACAACTTAGCTGTTTTTAATTATTTCTCAATAAGGGTTTGTGGCTATCTGTGTATTGAGTGATCTTAGATTTATTTCTAGGTAACTATTTGATATTTTTGTTATGTGTAAATGGTGTTCTTTTTAAATTAATTTCTCTAATTGTGCATTGGCAGTCTATTGAAAAACTTTAAAAAAAAATAATAATTATTTACTTGGTGTGCCCTGGTGGAGAAGTGGCTGGGTCAATCACCTTCAAAGCAGCACAGGTCACATACCTCTGGGTTTGAGTCTGGGGTCCAGGTGTAAATGACCCGTGTGAAAAACCAAATAAAAATAAAATCAAAGTGCTTCCTCCTCTCTCGTCCTTCCTGACTACCTATTCTCCTTCATTCCTGCCTATACCTTTCTTTGAAAAAAACTTTTTAAAATTATTTTTATTTAGAGGAAGGAAGCAGGCAGGAGTGAAGACAAGTAGGCAGGCAGAAGGAAGAAGCATCTATCCATCCATCCATGTAGTTGTTCATATTGATTGTCTGCCTCCCCTCCCCCACCCCTCCCCCTTAGGCTTTATATGGACTATACCATCCAGAGTCATAGACGTAACCCCTGAGCCACCAGGGCACACCGAGTTTTATTTCTTATACTAATCTGGCACTCAGTGACCTTGATAAATTCATTTACTTATTGTAACTATACATTTTTTGTATTTTCTCTGTGTACCATTATATCATCTAAATAATGGCATTTTTATTCATTCCTTTATACATCTCATAACTTTTTTTCTTACTGTAATGTCCTGCCAGGGGCCTCCAGTGGTGCTGGACTGAAGTATTGCTAGTGAGAGAGATTCTTGTCTGGTTCCTGATCTCAGCAGAAAAACTTTCAGCATTTCACTATTAATCTTGATGTTGGTGCGCGCTCTCTCTCCCTGTAGAATTTTTCAGAGTACAACTCTTTTTCCATGCTTTTCTGATAAGACGGTGGTTCAGAGATGTGGGGTGGGGGATACCGTGGGGAAGGGAGCTCCAGGAGTGGCCTGTTCCTCACTCAGAAAATGGACTACCTCCAAAGGGGGACACCTTCGTGATGATGATGACTTCCTGTCATGCCCTTCATCAAAGCCTGGTCAAAAATCCACGCCAGGTTGGTTGAGGAGGTCTCTGTGTATTTTCGTCTGATGTGCAACATGAGACTGCCGGTCCTTTCCCACCATTCCTCAGGGAACTGGGCTCAGAGCAGGTGGTGACTGGTCTCAGGTGGGTCGGTTAATGGCACAGCCAGAAAAAGACTTAGAGGTTCTTGGATTTCAGCCGTACCCCCAATGCCCCATCAAGTAGGGATCTGTGGTCAGGAGTTGGGAAATGTCCAGAGGGATGTGTGTCAGTGTCTTAGGAACAGGACAACTTTGTCCAGGGGTGGAACTCAATACCCAGAGATGCTGAGTAAAGAAAGTGGGTAGGGGCACACTCTGGTGGCCCAGCGGTTTAGTCCACATACATCCCAAGGTCTTGGGTTCAAGGCCAGGTATCCTGGAAACAACCAAGGTGAACAACTAAATGAAATAAATGAAAATGCTTCTTCCTCATCTCTTTTCTGCCTGCCTACTCACCATCATTCCTGCTGCACCTTTCCTTAAAAACACAAGCACAGGAGAATGGGCAGCCTCTTTCTCCCCCAGGAGAAGGGGAACAGGGCTGATTGGGAGGAGACCATGGCCAGAAAGGGAAAATCCTAAGCCCCAGACATGCAGAACACTGGTGCTGCTGACCAAACCCAGAGTTCTAGAAACAAAAAGTCTGCCCTAGTGCCCCCACTTCCTACCACAAAGTCCAGAGATGACAGAAAAGACAGCTAAGAGAAAGTGGAGGGAAAGGAAGAACAGAGCAGGGAAGAATGAGGAGCTGGACACCGGGTCCAGGGTGTGAGCGACTGGACCAGAGCCAGGGTTGGGGGGGCGGTGGGGAGGGACTATTGGGTGGAGACTCAGCGGCATTCTCCTCTCCTGGCCACCTTCCCCCACCCTGCCCACAGGGAATGCGCGGAATGTGATGAGCTGATAAGATCGGACTCCCACTCCACCTGGCAGCAGCAGCAGGGTACTATGGTACTTGGCCACCCCCACTTACAGAGATGCTTTTCTTGGGGGTGAGGCAGGGAAGTTTTCAGTGGACATAACTATGACGGAGGAACCACTTGGAAGGTCTGCTGGAGAGGTGCCCCTCACGAAGGGCCCACGGCCGGATGCCAGGGCCATGGGCACGGCCAGATGTTTTCCAACTGAGCTGGGCCTGAGTCAGAAGGCTCAGGGCTTGGGTTGAGCAAGGGGGTTCCCAGTTGCCAGGGAAGCTGGGGCCAGAGGAGGGGGGAGAAAGGAAGCAATGTGGGACAGAGGTTGGCCCACTTCCAGAGGCCAGGGCTCCTGGCTCAGGGCCCTGTGTGAAGAGTGACCCAGGGCGCGTTGCCCCCACTCCCGCTGGCCTGAAGTCCCAGTGTCTAAGAAGCAGAGGGGGCCGTGGTCCTCACTGAGGTGGGTCCTGAGGGACCTCCAGTTCCATTCTAGGCACTGACTTGAGTACATGGGTGCCCAGGGAATTCTCAGCATACAAGCTGCCCACCTGCCCACCTGCAGCTCTGCAGACTCCCTCTGAAAGGCCTCAAAGTCTGTGTTGAAATGCAGTTACCCACCTTCAATGAGGGATCCCCCACATTTGTTGGGACCTATTCCATGTCAGGTACTGCGTAAGGTGCTGGGACTTCCATGACCAAGAGGCTAAGGTGCTGTCCTGAGGCCATGCCTACCTTGGATGGACAAGTCAGCAGCCAGGACAGGTAGTTTCCAGCACAAAGGAGACCAAAGCTCTGTTGATGCCGGTTACAGGGCCCCCGAGGAGGGGTGCAGGAGGAAGGAGAAGGGGCACAGAGACCCCAGGGCCCAGAGATGGGCCTGCCCCAGGTGTCTGCTTTCTGCTGTCTGGATGGACTTTTCTGAGAAGAGCAGCCAGACCAGAGCAGGGGGAGGGAGGCGCGGGAGGGGAGGGTGGCGGTTTGAGGTTGGCCTGGTTGGAGAAAATACAGAGAGGGAGAAAACCTCAGCCCCAGGGATGCCATGCGGCTGCACCTGAGATGCGCGGCCTCGGAGGCGGAGCCCGGGAGGCAGGCCATCCAAACCTCGCTCAGGGCCCGCTGCCCGTTGGCTCTTGGCGCAGAACGGAGGGCAAGGGACACCGCCCCACGTGGCTCAGTGGGAACCGGCCCAGGCCGCTGGCCTGACCCACAGACCCCTAGCCACCACGATGGACGCCCGTCCTGGACATTTGATGGGCTGCTGAGGAAGAGAGGAGTCCTGCTAGGTGCCGAGAACACAGACCTCATTTTGACTCTTGTTTCCGCCTCACACCTAGGGCCATGCCTGCTGGCGTGTAGGTGGAGTCTAAAGTGCTCAGGGAATAAAAACCATGAGTGAATAAATGATGGGCCATAAATTCCCCAGCCAATCTGGGTTCCCAGCAGCGGAGTCCTCAGCGGTTACAAATGGACAGGCCTGCCACCTGGTGGCGATTGGGCTCGCTGCACCCATAGCGGCGGCCCCGCAGCGCCCTCTGCAAGAGGCGGAACCCTGGACCGAAGCCTTTAAGATTGTTCCCGGGCCCCTCTCTTCCCTCCTCCTGTCTCCAGGCCCCACCGCCTTATTTTCCAGCACTCTCAGGCAATTTTCTCTCTTTTTTTTCTTTTTAAAGGACAGGAGCAGGCAGGAAGGAATGAAGGCCAGCAGGCAGGCAGGCAGAGGAGGAAGAAGCATTGCACATTGCATGTAGTTGTTCCTCTTGGTTGTTCTCCCTGGTGTGGACTGCACTCTTGGCTGAAGACAGGGGGTCTAACGCTACTCTGCCAGGGTGCTCCAGTTTTACCTTATTTTTGAAAAATCTCCAAGGAAAGAAATTCTTGCTTTGTTCCTTGGAAAACCCTACCTGTGGTCTGACCTTTGTTTTCCTCCTATTCTCTCATGTCCTCAAGGCAGAGAGAGAATGAGGGGGTGCCCCTCTGCTCCCCCAGACAGGAGGACCAGCCAGAGAAGGGCCAAGCCCTGGACTGCAGGATTTCTGTCTGTCTCCTTCCCTTCTTTTAAATAGACTTGGTAGCTGGTTTGTGCCGAATAGGTTGTTTGCTCTGCCCCTCAATGCCTGTGTGAGAACTTGGCCTTTTTGCCTTGAGAGGAAGGAGGGCAAATCCTAGGCTTCTCTGAGAGAACTGGGCAGCCTCAGTGGGCACCTGGGGCCCAGAGCCACTCCCCTTTCACCCCCAAAAGCAAGGCACTGTGGGGAACCCATCAGCCTGCCGTAAGCTTAGCAGCTCTAATGCAGGGAAAGGCTCAGCCTGGAGACAGGAGACCTCACCGTGTGTGACTATGGGCGGGCCATGGCCCCTCTCCGGGCCTTGGTTTCCCCATATGTATAGTCAGAGTGCCTCTGGCTCTGCCTCTCCATGCCTAGCTGCAGTCAACAGCACTCCTTCCCTCCTCCCATAGGCTCGGTTTTCACAGCTGCCTCCACCCTCCCCAGCTCTGCACCTCCAGGGTCACCTACAGAACAAGGGCTGCCTTTTCCTGTGTCCCCTTCTCTCTTCCCTGGAATGAGGGGCGTGGTGAAATCACCAGTTGCCTGCAGCTGACATCCATTCTTTCCTACTTTAGTCACAGAACCCCACTTCTGCTGGGGCAGCAGGAACCCCTAGTGCCCTCAGAAGGCAGCCTGGGGAATGACCACAACCTGTCCCTTCGCAGCAGATGCCAGGCTGCGTCGGGACCCCTCTCCAGCCTCCAGTGTGGCCTTTGTCCACAAAGCCTCTCGCAGGGGAACACTGGTGTCCTTCCCAGGGTGCTGTCTCCCAGTGCACCCCGAACTACCAGTCCCTGGGGTGCAGCGCAGTGCTCAGTTGACACAAGTGGGCCCCAAGCAGCTGTGCCTGTGCTCAGAGGCTCCGAGTCTCATAATGGTCGTACCGCCCGCCTGACCACAGGCTTACCCCGAGGCCAGGGGATCAGGCAAAGCCGGAGGCCTGGGCTCCCTCTTCTCTCTCCCCCTGTTCTTTCATAAAACTACACCCCCTGTGCTTTTTCTATACTTGCCCCTCCCAGGCTTTCTGGGGAGGCAACTCCCCCTCCACGTGCCCACCTTTCTAGGAACCAGCACTGCGCATGGATGCCCCGCGTGCTGGGCAGGATGAGGATGGCGAGGCTGTGGGGCAAAGGCCTCCAGGAGACCAGCTAGAGAGAAGCGGGGTGGACGAAGACTGGAAACATGCAGGCAATGGTCTGCTTTGCAGACTGAAGGGCTTTGGATCAGCAAGGGGAGCTCTGCTCAGAGGAATAGCTGTCTGTCCTTCCCTTGTCCCCAGAGCTGGACATTGTGTCAGAGAAGGAGTGACTGGGCCGCGGATGCTCCAGGAAAAGGAGGAGGTAGGATTTTTTGTCTGAGGGGTGACAGGCACAGGGGGGCACCAGGGAAGGGGCATTCTCCCAGGTACAGGGCAAGTTCAATCCAGTAGTTTGGGCTTGGACGGTTCAGTACACAGCTCATCCAGCCTGCCACCTGATTTTGTAAATACCTCTTTATTGGCCTGTCAGGACCATACAGCCTGCAGAAACTAAAATATCTTCTACCAGGCCATTTACAAAGTTTGTCACCTCTGCTGCTCCAGTGATTCCTTCCTTTAACAATTGCTGAGGCGTGCCCTGGTGGCCTAGCAGATAAGTCCGCTGCCTCTGGCTGACACAGCCCACATACTTCCCAAGGACCAGGGATGGTGACCTGGAGCAGGAGGAACAACCAAATAAAGTAAATAAAGTGCTTCCTCCTCCTCTCTCTTCCTGTTTATCTGCCTACTTGCCTTCATTCTTGCACCTTTCCTTTAAAAAAAAAAAATCCCCAAACATTTGGTGAGCACCTACTATGTGCTAGTCACTGAGGTAAGGGACGTCATCCCCTCCTGGTACTCACAGTCTAGAGGTAGGGGCCACTGATCTGACCACAGGGACTCACATAGGACACAAAATCAAAGGCAACACTGAAAAGAGGAAGGAAGGAAAGGAAGGAAGGGAGGAAGGAGATAAAGTTGGGAAGAGAAAAGTACAGAAGGCCAGAGGACCTAGAGTGGGGCTTTCAGGTTGGGGAACCTGAGGGCATTTGGAGGTAAGTGTGGTTCCCAAGGACTAAACAGATCAGCCCGAAGGCGGGCAGGGGCAGGAACGGCCCTCTGCCAGCACAGAGCAGGGCCCAGTGCTGTGGGTGGGGCAGGAGGTGAAGGGGAAGGGGATTGCTGGGCCTGCTGCCCAGGCCAGGCTGAGGGAGGCGGGTGTGGGAGCCCTGCTTGCAGTCAGGGGCGGGCTGCTGTGGCCTGGGCAGGACAGTCAGGGCAGTGGGATGGGAGCGGGTGGGGGCTGAGTCGTATTTGGTAGTCAGGACCAACAGTGCTTGGGGGCTGACTGAAGAGAAGAGAAGAGTGTCATCGCAGAGTCCAGAAGACAGTGGGGTACCAGCTCTGGACTCAGGGACTAGGTCTGTGCCACCAGAGTGGAAGGGATTGTGCAGGAATGTGTGGATGGGCCGAGTGCTGAAAAAGAAGGCAGGGACAGGACTATGTACCTGGCAGGTTCGAGGTGCTGGGGACAGAGCAGGAGTTGGATGTGGTCTCTGTCCTTGAAAAGCTACTGATCAGTCAGTAAACAAGAAGCAGGGGTGGGTCTCAGTGTAATATAGTAGATGATACAATGGAGGCCTGTTTGTTTGGCTCCAGGGATCTGGCCCAGGACGATTTAGTGGAAAGCACTTTGGCCCAGTGCCCACCGGGTAATGGACAGCTGATGGTGCTTTCGTCTGCACCGCATCTGTTCCCTCTTCTGGTAAGAGCCCCTCCGGTCCCTCTAGAGAAACATTACTCTGAAAACCTGTGTTAAGGGGGCTGGCTCCCACTGCCCTCCTCCCACTCTCGGACCAGCTCCCAGCTTCACTGCCTGTGGACACAGCGAGTGGTCCAAGGACAGGGGTGTGACTGAGGGATCCTCCTGAGACCCCCCTCCCAGAACTGTATCTGGGAGGCGCTGTCCTTCATAGGACACAGGGTGAGGATACTGTGAGTCCACCCCAGGAGGGGACCCGGGAAGCAGACAGCGTGGGAGTGGTGGCAACATGAGGCGCCCTCTGGAGCATCAGTGAGTCCTCTCCTGCAGGTACCTGATCTTAGAGGTCAGTCTGATAAAACACCAGACAGAATTTGAGTATTATAATGACATACATAAAATAGAATGACATACATAAAAATAGAAGCAAGTATTTATTTGAAATCACATATGATTCTCATTTACTTTTCTGGTCCATAAATGTTGTTAATTAGACATAACAATAGAACTAGTTAAAAGAGATAAGGCACACCGTGGTGGTCCAGCAGTTAAGCCCTCTACCTCCAGCCAGTGCAGTCCACAGACCTCCCAAGGATTCCGGTTCACGTCCCAGAACTGGGCAAACAACCAAGATGTACAACTAAGCAAAACAAATAAAGTATTTTTCTTCCTCTTTCCCTGCCTGCCTCTGCTCATCTTCATTCCTGCCCATAGCTTTCCTTAAAACTCTGGGTTGTCTGCTCTGGGATTCGGTGGATTTTTTGGTTTTTTTAAGGAGCTCCGTCATGATGACCCACTGGTGTAAACCACCGCATAGTTGATGACCACTGACCTGCCCTACGTGATCGGTTTATACCGAAGTCCTTCTTTTTTGCCTCGAGCAATTGTCAATGGCATTGTGTTTTCACTTTTTGTTTCCACAAGTTCATTGCTGGTATATAGAAGCACAATTAATTTTTAGATTTTGATCTTAGTTCCTTATTTATAATTTTGGTTTTTGTAGATTCCTTGGGGTTTTCTTTATAGAACATCATGTCATCTGCAAATAGAGCATTTTTATTTCTTTCTTTCTAAACTGTATTCTTTTTTTTTTTTAAGAGGAAGCAAGGGAGAGAAGGAAAAAGCATTTATTTATTTGTTTTATTTATTTTTGGCTGTTTCCCCAGGTCCGAGGTCAAAAACTGGGGTCCTTGGGTTTTACATGGTCGACAACCCAACTGCCGACTTAGCTGCGGAGTCACGAGGGTGCACCTGACCTGGACTTATTTTAATTCTTCCTCTTGTCTTACTGAGCTGCTCAGAGCTTCCAGCCTTTGACTATCAGGGAATGTAAATCAAAACAATGAGATATCACCTTATTATCCACAAGTCTGGAAACAACAAATGTTGGCAAAAGATGTGGAGAAAAGGGGACACTTTTGCACTGTTGGTGGGATTGCAAATTGGTGCAACCCCTATGGAGAACAGTTTGGAGATTCCTTATAGTGGAAGGTGGAAATCCCATATGATTCCACCATCCCACTTCTGGGCATCTCCCCAAAAGACACAGACGCACCCATCCGCAGAGATGTATGCACCCCCATGTTTACTGCAGCCCTGTTCACAATAGCTAAGAACTGGAAATTACCTAAGTGCCCAACATCAGATGAATGGATAAAGAAGATGTGGTGCATATATACAATGAAATACTACACAGCCCTTAGAAGAGACGAAACCCTGTCATTTGAATCAACATAGATGAAACTAGAGGGGATAATGCTAAGTGAAACAAGTCAAAAGAAGAAAGATATTAGATGATCTCACTCATAGGTGGAATGTGAATAGACAAAATAAAGGAACAGATGAAACAAAACCAAGCCTTGGACACTGGCAACAGAACTGAGGTGACCAATAGGGAGTGGGGGTGGGGGGGCAAATGGTGGTGGAGCCCGCGGGACAGTGGGGAAGAACACTTGGTGATGTGGTGGAGGGCAGGGTGTGTTGACATATATCTGAGGAATGGGTGACCTGCACATATGGGGAAACTACACATATGAATTTATGTTAATTTGTAAAAAAAAGTTACTGCAATAAAATACTGAGTGAGAGGAGAGAGAGAGAGAGAGAGAGAGAGAGAGAGAGAGAGAGAGAGAGAGAGAGAGAGAGAGAGAGAGAGAGAGAGAGAGAGAGAGGGAGGGAGGGAGGGAGGGAGGGAGGGAGGGAGAAACTTCCAGCTTCATCTTGAGCAGCAGTGATGGAGGGGACATCCTTGCTCTGTTCTGTCTTGGGACAAGAGCATTCAGTCTTTCACCCCGAGTATGAGGCTATGTTAGCTATAGATATTTGGTAGGTGTTCTTTTTCAAGTTGAAGAAATTCCTCTATTCCTCATTTTCTGAGAATTTTCACCATTGAAATAAATGAATGTTAAAGTTTGTCAAATGGTTTTTCTACATCAACTGATACGGCCACGTATTTTTTTTCTCCTTTGCCTTCATTTAATAGAGTGGGTTACATTGTTTGATTTTCAAATATTGATTCATCCCTAGAATAATCTCACTTGGTCATGGTATATAGTTATTTTCACATAATGTTGAAGAATTCTATTTGATAATGTTTGTTTAAAAAGATTTTTGTGGTGCCCCCTAGTGGCTCAGATATTAAGTCTACAAATTCATAGTCCAGGTAAAGCCCAAGAGCCTGAGTTCTCAACCTCGGGCCCTGGGAGTGGGCATGCGGGACAAACAAAATGAACACACACATACATACATACATACATACATACACACATGCATGAATCTTCCTACCTGCCTGCCTGCATACTTGCCTTCAGTCCTGCCTTCCTTCCTATTAACATGTTTTCTATCAATATTCATTAGAGTTAGAGGTATAGTGG